>CAJNIZ010016335.1:177130-215369 GCA_905231905.1 Symbiodinium pilosum
TTCCTCCATCCACAGTAGTAGTAGTGGTGGTAGTAGTAGTAGTAGTAGCAGCAGCAGCAGCAGTATATGCCACAGTATTTTGCGCATGTGATGGCCTGCAAATGTTGTTCTTGAAGTCACGTTTCAAGATGACAGTCGCGCAGTGGGGGGCGGGGGGGCGGGTGGCAAACTATCTTGTAAGGCAGACATTTAAACATTTCGCCTCGAGCGAGCAAAAAATGTAGGGCCCCAAATGCTTGACGCTTGAGACTTCAGATCGTAGCATACACTGGAAACCCCAAATTACCTCAGACTCTGGGTGAATGGGTTCTAGAATAAAAAAGACGCGTGAAAATTGCGGACTAGTGGGGCAAGCCTTCGACTCATGGGGCGTACCTTGGACGAATGGGATGAATGGAGCGACTAAAAGTTTAGTTCAGAAAGCCTGAAAACCTGACAGGTAAAAGAGACAAAACAAACAAGTCTCAAGCGGTGTGTCGAAGATGTGCACGTGTAATCGTCGCCTTGAAGTAATTGCTCTGCAGGCGTCTAAGCAGCAATGCTTAGAAGAAGAACATGTAAGTTCTAGTAGAGAGACAGTAAAGCAAAACGCGTGTGAAGCGAAGAGAAGCACAGCATCACTTATGGATACCGGCCGGTCCGAGTAGTCAACGTCGTAGTAGCGGTGGTGGTGGTGGCGGCGGCGGCGGCGGCGGCGGTCGTGGTGGTGCTGGTGCTGGTACTGATGCTAACACTGGTGCTGATGGTGCACGATTATTGTGATGATAATCGTTTGAGCTTTCAAACCGCAACTACTAATAGCAATACCATTACTTCTAGACATGCAGCACAAGAGAATCGATTTATATTCGTTGGAAGCACTCAAATTTCCAGGCTTAGAGAAGCAAAACTTGTTTCCATCCAGAGCGTGATGCTGAAAAAAATACGAGCCCAGCTTTCGCAACTGCAGGCGATTCCTCTCTTCCTCAGTGGTTGCCTGGCCAGATTGATGTTGCGGGCGTAAAGCAGAAACTTCAAGATCATGACGTCTGTGTAGCCCCTGACTCTGCAGCAAGTAAGCATTAACTCTGCCGATAGAGGGAGAGGGGCTCCCCACATTACAGCTCTATCAGTGAATGCCAGGACTTTCTTCTCGCAGCAGAGTTGGTTAGACCAGAGAAAGCTTCAGGATGGGCGCTCAGCCAAACGCCTGGGCGCCTGGGGGCTATCTTAGGGTTGATCCGGGTACTGAGGAATACGAAGACGATCCAAGCATTGCTGCCAGGCCTGCCTGACATGCTGAAACTGCAGCTACTTATTGATAGAATCCAGGGTTCTGCCTGACTCTTGAGTTCCTAGTCAGCCGTCGTTTGGAAGTGATTGGAGGAAGCTCGCACGATGACTTGCAATCGAGGTTAAACGGTAAACGATTATGCTGCAGGCTGGCCAAGAAAAAGCAGCAGCAACAGCAAAAGCACGAGGAGGAGACGAGCCGGATTAGCGGAGCCTCAGGCATGCCCCAGTTTAAATGGGCGATCCAACCTTGCGATTTTGCCCACTACCGCTCGTTTGCTGTCTTCGTGTTTGCGAGCGATGCCTTTGACTATAGGGTAAAACTTGTATTGCTTGCTTCAATGAAATCTAAGGTCGTTTCACATCATGGCTCGTCGGCTGGCAGAAGGACAAGGTTCCCAAAGCCTAGTAGAGAGAGGGACTATGTAAGGGTGGTATAACGGTACTACACTGAGGCGAGTTGATTAGTACACTTTAGGAGGACCCCCACCCTGTAATAGTGGTAAATATTACAGGACCCCAATACCCCAATATAGTCCCTATTATCCCCTATAGTCACTACTGCAGGGTCGGGTTCAACCAAAAATGTACTTATGCGGGTATATTCCGCGCTCCGCGTTCCCTGTCTCCCTCCGATGGTACCGTTCGCATCTGGGGATGAGGCCATATGAGCTACTGCTCAACTCTTCAAAGGGGATTACTCTAGGGGCTATTAAGGGGGATACTAGGAGCTTAGACTAGAGCTCATGTCTAGAACCTGAAGGCGCATGAACCCTCCGTAAAACCTCCCTAATCCGTCTTTCAACTTGTTTATAAATCCTCACCACCACAGGGCCACAGGACCACAAAGGGCATGTCCAGTCCCCAATAACGCTTAACAAAACCTTTACAAACCCTTTACGAACCCTCCAGAAACTCTTTTACCGTTGATAAACGTTCTATCCAAGCTATGAACCCTCTGTAAGCCTTCTGTGAAATTCTTTAAGCCTAAAGCCTCTATCTCCATAAGCCCTGTCTACTGTCTAAGGTTCTATAAAGCCTTCACAAACCCCCTCGAAACCCCTAAACAAACTCTTGAACCATTTAAAAACCTGCTACAACATCCATAACCCTCTGTACACCTTCTTTAAACCTTGTAGAACCAATTAAAACCTGGTATTGAAACCACCCTACCAAGACTACAGCACCAGGGGAAAGGGGGTAGGTTAATCATACTCTCTCTCATGGACGAAGGGGCGGGCAAAAAAGGAGAGAGACCTCGGAATGCTGACGCATATAAACCTTGCCATCCCATGTAATTCTGAAAGCCCGCCTTTGGAATTTGAAGCTTTTGGGAAGCTGACAAAACCGGACGAAATAAGACCGTAAGGTAGTGACTGTATGGGTTGGATGCAAGTCAGGCTTCTAGCTAGCATGGCAATGCTTCCTTGTGAGGCTTGAAGATCTGGTGACCGAAGGCGGTTGTACAGCGCGTGGTAATGCAAGGCGCCTCAGTGAGACCAGCAAATTGCTCAAAGCTTGTGCCATCTAGTTGGATTCCTGGTCCTGATTCTGAGATACACTTGGTGGCAGCTACTTTCAGCGTAGGAGATCATACAAGACGCATGTGCAACATTCGTATACGTTATTGCGGCTCACCGAAGTGCGCGCGGCTCCTGAAGCTGCAATGATGGCAAAGCATCAGGAGCGTTCCATTCAGGACGCTCTTCTGCGCCTGAATTCTCAGATGCCTTGACTGTCTCTGCCTGACACTAATACTTAATTGATAGCCGCTGACACCTGGGACAGAGGAGTAGATGCTAGTGAATGTCAGTCGGCATCTGCAGTGAACTTGATTGTGGCCTGCTGAGCTTATGGTGCTCACCTAACATGCAGCGAAGCATGCGAACCAAGAGGGGCCAAAAGCATCTTGACACCGAGCCTGCTTCAATAAGCGATGACGTGCTGGCGGCTTCACAAGTCCGCCAGATCACATCTTGCAGCAGTATTGTCTCTTCAAGCCAGAAGTACACATCAGCCAGGACTAAGTTAGATTGTTTTAGATAGTTTTGGCCAGGCCAAGTGTCCAGAAACAAGGCAGGAGTCCTCCGCGTCGGCTTGAAACATCGCGGTCATGGCAGTTACTTCACTCAGAACGCCACGGCTGGTGCCCTGTCAGATATTGAGCCAGGGAGATGAGATCTGACGAAGCTGCAGCACGTCAGCTGTGCGCTTACTAAGGCCCCAAGTATTGCAACCAAGAAGAGTACAAAACGCCCTTCGGCAACCGAAGGCCAGCGACATCACCTCTGGTTCCTTCCCTTGCTGTCGTTCTCAAGTTGATGGAATTTCCTGGGTAGCTGCAAACCTGTAGAATCCATTATAATCCATGGATCTGCTATCAAGTCGCCGGCAAAGCTTTCGTTCCGTGAGCCAAGCCGTCCTCTTGGATTCTTGGTGCATTTGGCGGCCTCTTGAGTTCCACCTCCCAGACCCCCTAAAGGATCCAAAACATGGAACCACCCAACATGATCCCCCTTTACTACGTTGGGGAAACTAGGATTTTTTTCTCGATCCTTTAGGGGTCTGGGTTTGCCTTGCAGGCAATATTGATCTTGACGATCTTATTGCAGCAACGGCATCCATGCCCACGGGCGCTGCGTCCTTCCGAGGTGGGCCCAGCAGAACTGATCAAAGTATAAGTTGTCCCCGTTAAGGAGGTAGAATACGGGGTATATTATTGAGGTTATATAGGGATAATGGAAAAGAAAATGGAAACTACTATATTTTAATTGGGTATGTATTGGGTTATAGTCCCCCTTAAGTAGATAGAATATGGGGATCTTATTATAGCATACCCGCAGCGATTTCTATCTACTATAACATGTTAGTCAATTTGTCAAACAGAAATGGTAGTTTCCCTAAATAGGGGAACCTCAATGTAGAGCCCAAAATACTATAATCCTTATTATTATGGGGACCCCCAAAAAGGTACCCCTCATTTTGGGAAACCTCCAAATTGTTTGGTCCATGCACTGAACGAGTCAGGAGCTCGGCCCTCTTTGCCGGCTTGTCCAGGTGCCATGTTGAAGAGCGGGGGATCTCAGTAAATAGAGTCATAGATATGTAATATAGTAGTTTCCATTTTCTTTTCCATTATTCCCTATATACCCCCGATATTCTATAGTAGTTTCCATTTGATTTTCCATTATCCCTGTATTATAGAGGGATTTGCGTGAATAACACTTTGCCGTGTTGTTCTTGAACCTTGAAGCAGCACTTGCCCTGAGGTTCGGAGCCTCCGGAGGAAACCTCCAACAAAGACTTGGGCCGCTACGCAACTCCCTCCTGTAAGGTCAGCAAGACCAAGAGCCGCCCGGCAGCAGAGCGCATGCTCTCGAGACACATGATCATCGCGTGTGAATTTGTGCAATCTTTCCGGTCTTGAGTGGACCAGCCATTGTCATTCATCCTTTCTGTGGGGCTTGCGTCCTGAAAGGTCAAGCATGTTTGTGGGACACTGAGGCACAGGTGCGCATACACCTCGGCGACATTCAGACGTCACAAGTGCCAGAGGCCACACGCTTAATCTTAGTATATTTGGCATCAAGCCATTGTAGTCTAAGATGTAAGAAGACCCACAAGACAGGCAACGTCGTTTGTTGCCAAGAGTCAGGATTTGAGGTTCAATGTTTGCAGGTTGAGAGATGCAACAACAAAGACAGCCTCTAGCATCAGGACTTATCAGGAAGATAACCCACGGTGCCGTATCAGCAACCAGCGAGGTAGGTTGATACAGTGAGGTTGGCGGCAAGAATGGATGCTGCTTCAGTAGCTTTTAGGCGTTAATCCGACGCGATTTGCTGTTTTGAGTAGGTGTACCCAGGCTGAAGACGCGAGCTTCGCCCTCAACTCCCAAACATAAGCAGGTTTCCAACTTAGATCTGCATCGTGCGGGCGCTGGGACTTTAAAGTGCAAGTTTTCAGTACGGGGCACGAATGCACTTGTACCGTTACATCTTTGCAGCAGCAGGCTTGACGGTTCCGACAGCACCCTCTACACCTCATAGTCGCTCGCTTGCGTTTGGTGCACGTTGTCAGCCTCTTTAGGGAACATTGTCCAGACAATGACAGTGCCTTGTGCTCGCGATGGTCTTTCACTAGAAATGATCTTGGCCAAGAGGTAGGTTTCTCTGCTTGCTGAGTACTGAGGCGGGCGGCCCAAAGGGCCGCTAAAAAAGTCGCTGGGCTCTCAGCCCTGTGTGTGAGAGTCTGGGCTGCTTCGCAAATATCTGACAGAGGTCTACTCATCATGCGGCAGATGTGAAAGGCCTCAGTACTCAAAAGTTGGGGGTCATTCTCCGAAGAAATTCAGGCCTGCGAGCTGATTGGCTGCTAGTCTTGGGACCTTGTCTAGAAACTCTGCCGCAGACCTTCGGAACGGTGACCCAGATGACGAATGTGAGGATGCCCCATGACTGCGTTCCAGTATGCTGGTCTTGCAGTGCCTTCTGATAGCTTCGCAATTCAGTGACCAGTCGGACATCATAGCACCCTCTGAATTTGACTACTGTGAGTATCTGTTGCGAAGAGTGGACGGCACGGTCTCAAGAATGCGTCAGAGCAGCTGTCGAACTTTTGGATTCACTGAACTGTCGCATGACAGTTCTGGGAAACCCTAATCCTTATGACCCCTACGCCAAGTCTCATGTAATTGTCCATGTTCTTGTCCGCTTGATTCTCCATTATTCGGAGGATAATGATGATAATCCCAAATAGTTAGCAGCTTCCGTTTTCTCTTCCATCATCCTTATATATCCCTATATAACCTGAAAACCCAAGTAATAGAGTAGTTTCCATTTTCTTTCCCACTGTCCCCTAAACCCTAATGAGTAGTTTCCATGTTGTTTTCCCTTATCCGCATTCATCCCCCGTAAACCCTAAAACCAAAGCCTTGAAACCCTAAACCATTAAACCCTAAAACCTTGAATGCGAACAGGCAGTTGCCATGAGCCTGGACATGACAATGATCAAGGCAAAGTCGGACATGCCCAGGCCCCGTGGGGTTTAGGTTGATTAGGGCTTAAGGGCCTTTTGGGGTGTATAGGGTGTTTAGAGTTTTTTTTTTAATGGTTTTATGGATTTATAGGGTTTATATTGTTTTGGTGGAAATAGGGACAATGGACAAGAAAATGCAAGCCAATATTTGGGGTGTATGGGTTGGGGTTTAGGTGGATTAGGGTTTTGGTTTTGAGGGCTTTAGGGTTTAGAGTTTGGGATTCTAGCAGTTTAGGGTGGAAATCTAGGGATCATGAAAAAGCAAATGGCAGCTACTATTTGGGGTGTACGGATATGAGTAGGGAGAATGGAAAGAAATGGAAACATACTAGGGTATATATCGGGGATGGAAGATGAATGAAAACTGGGATTGACAGTCCTGGGCTCATATTGAACTTGTTGGTTCTTGGGATTACATAGGGATTGTATTGGCTATTCCCTACCAAGAGCCAGCAAGTGAGTCTGAGCATAGGAAAGCAGTGCATGTGACTGACAGGCCTACCACGAGTGCAGCTGATGGGTCTGCTAGCTTGGACATCGACACAGAAATGCAGGCGGTGATGGAAAAGTGTCACACATGAAGGCTACCAGCTCCCAAAATGTTATGGTGTGATCATACTTTCCGTCAGGTCGTGAGACGTCCCAGCCAGCAGGAGCAGCTCGTGTCCAGGCTGCTTCTTTCCGACGACGAGAGGGTCGTGACGAGCTCGAAAGCCACTCTCTTTACATTTTAGGGCTGACCCCCGAGTCAGAAAGATTGCTTGTGTGTGCATCTTGCTGTCGGGATGGGCAAATCCTCAGGAAGTGTCCGATTCTGGCACTCGGGTAGGAGCAGAGTCCGAAGGCAGGTGAAGTACCTGCTCGCATGCAGCCATCATAGAAGCAATAGTGATAATACGAACAACAGAAACAGTACTTGTAGTAACAATATAAACTAACAGGAACAACAGTCCTGATAGTAGTAACACTAACAATTGGCTTCCGCACCATGCCCCGGGCAAGGGATCTCCGAGAAGCAAAAGCGGAAACTCGACGGCCGGCGCAGGTCGTTCGAGCTACAGGCATTCCGCTGTTTCTCTGCGTGAAGCTCTACCCCATGCGTGCTGAAGCTGGTGCGCTTGACTATTTTTACTGCGGGTTGGCAAGGAAGTCAGGGCTGCTAATGGTATGCTACTGCGGACTATATAGGGGTTCTTAAAACCACCAGTGCTTGTGTGCCTTGAAGGCGATGCTTAACTCCGTCGAAAACCAAGACGGAGCAGACATGGTGCAACTCTTGCAGAACAGTGAGGATAGTGCTGGCGGCTCAGGGCAAATCACCAGCATTTGGAAACACCTTCAGCCAAGATTCCTGGCTCTTGAGGCGCCGATTACCAATGACGTGCAAAGCAAGGAAGATGAGTACTGGAGCAGCATGTGGCAGATGACGAGAAGTATGCCCCAAGCTGAGATTTGCTTTCTACTGCAAAGTGCGTGCTGCAATAGAATTGGTCTGCTGCGTGTACAGGAAGCTACGGACTGGTGCAATAGGAATTGCTTCTTGCATGCTGGGCTAAAACCAAGAGGAAATTTTGAGAAAGGCATACATCCTCTTTTTCCTATGACAAGCTGAGAGGATACCTAACCGGCTAGCGCCGTATGCGCCTGCCTCCTTTCCTGCCCCTACAGGGCTGCCGGAGCTTGAAAAGGGCGGATGGGTGTTTGCGCTTCTTCCACAAATAATCTCTTTGATAGAGAGAATGGCTAGGATGGCCAACTGGGACAATCGGCACCCCACCCCAAAAAGGGTTGAGCCGCACAAAATCGAATTTGCTGCTTTGGCATGCTGGCACGGATTTTCGAGCGACACCGGGTGCACTGCGCAGTCTTCGCCCCCACATCCCAACCATGGTGAGGATGGCTCTTCGCCAGGTGGAACGGAATCTGCGCTGCAGTGGGCGCAGAAGGCCCAAATCTCCTTAGGCTGGCAAATGGAGCTGCTTATTTGTGCAACCACAATCGGGCAGCCGCCAGCAAGTGTTCAGCAACCGACCTAACCCTGGCATCAACCCAAGCAACTCCATCAACGCGGGCCTGGTCAACAAGCTGCTCCGCATGCTGCTGACTCAAGTTGTCAGCACAGGTGTTGCCAATCCGGTTCCAAATTGGAGAAGTCGGGTATTGAGCAACGAAAGCCTCCCGGGAAAGGTGTGTCTTCACCTTGTGCAAGTTAACCTCCCGCTGGCTCATGAGGGTGCGAATCTGTGCCCAGACATCAGGGTTGGTGCAATCCAAGCACCTAATGGTCTGAAGGCGCGCGAACCGACGCATGACATAGTCAGCATCAGTCGCTAGCTCAAGGCATACATTTTTATGTAACCCTGAAAGTACTGCCCACAAGGGGATCCCGATTTTTGGCCGAGAGACTACGTAAACTGCATGGCTGCTGCAAGGATGGACAAAAAGTCCGCGCTGGAGGCCTGGACTGCGGACAGCACAGTGAACAGCCGCAGCAACAACACCAGCAGCAGCAAGAGCCGAATAAGAAGAAGCTTCTTTATGGCGGCTGTTACAACAGCTCTCTGGGCCAGGACCTGCAAGTCCCGACGCTGGATGTGGCAGAGCCTGGTCTGGCTGAACTTTCCGGGTCATTTGTCAGCAAGTTCTTTGTGAGCTGGTATTCTCCACTTTGCTTGATTCTGCTGTCGTTGATCCTACAATGGAATTCGTGACGAGCCACTCAGATTAGTGCACCCGCGAGCGTATCTCATGTGGCAGAATTAGAGGAGACAGACAACTTGACAGTCAAAATGTCTGGAACAAGGCTATGATCTTCGGCTGGCGAGGTGTGGGAGTAGGAAGCTGCAGTGAGTACAGGGACTACACAATGCAGCTGCTTTGCCAGGTTGTTGATTGCCCGCCCCCCTGGAAATCTTTAAAATTATCTTGTGGCCTGTGGTGTCACGGCAGGCCAGGGCAGCCTTTGCTAATGCTTTCTGCCCTCGCATTGCCAGGATTTCAAGGGCAGAATTGCTTTGAAGAGCTTACACTTGCATCGTGCCATGACTCTCATGATTTCGCCGTCTTGACATGGCATTGGCAGCTGGGCTTCGGCCAACCTGAAGTTAGGGCTCGGGAGTGTTTGCTGCTTATTCTGCTCCGCATACAACACCCTTCAAAGAAGGGGCAAGGGTTTCAGTATCCCGCCCAGAGGCGTACAGGACATTAGTCCAGCAAGGAGTACTAGCATGCAGCAACCTGGTCAGATTGTATTTGGAGGACAGAACTTGCAAGCTGTAGTTTGACGTGGAGCAAGCAAGCAGGAACAAATGTCCTGTACGAGGCCTCACAACTGCGTCCAGTTTTTCACGTACTGGACAGGCTACCAAAGAATTTTGTTCTTTTTAGCGGTTGTCATCCTGCGGGCCTTGAACTGCCGCTGTTCTCGCGCGGCATGTATTTTGCTAAGAAAGGCTGCGCAGAGTCTCCTTGCGGGGTAACATGCCTTTCTGGGCCATGCGACTGGAATCTTACAAATTTTCTGCAGTTGTTGAGCGCGCCCTTGCATAGGCATTGTTGTGTCCCGCATACTCCGGACAAGGAGTATACTGCCCTCTGGTGCTGTCCAGACGGGCAACTCCAGGCCGAAGAACCGGCAAACGCGTGGCGCAGCGGTGCAGCATGGAAATTGCAGCTTCACATCGTTCACTGCAGGAGACCTTTTCTTCAAGAGTTGGAGTGTCATGCTCTCCCCTGCTGTGCCGGCTTTCCAGTTACAAGTCAGCGGGGCACGTGCCAAAGCCATTCCGACACAGTCTCGGCATTGCAGTTGCTGACATCGGGCCGCTGGCTCGGTCTTTGCTTGCGCATTCTTCCTCTCTGACGAGCAACCAAACATCATAACTCTTGGGTTTCAAATTCCAAGGCCTCCCAGACATGTCAGCACCAGAAGAGGAGGACCGGCTCCTAATCAAGGCTTGCATTCGGCTCATGGAGTGACATCAGGATGTTTAAGCAGTTGCAGGGCTTCAGCCATGTCACCATCCGGTTGGATGTTTGGTCGGATCATGCGATGAACAACAGGATGTAACTGATGCGGCGTAAGCAATCTGACGAAAAGGAGATCGCCACAGCAGACGCTGACGTGGACGAGGAGGCGCGTAACAACTGTTCAGTGACTGCAATTCTATTTCGATCCATTTGGAACATCCGAGCCATCCCTGTTACTTTGACTGCTGTGGCACTCTGTGCTGCCAGCCATATCATGACGAAGATCTGTGTTGCTGTCATCATGTTCATTTAATCGCTAACGCGGGACCACGTCGGCAAGATTAGAGGAGAGCTGCAGCCCCACAAACCCCTTCCAAGCCCCTCCCCCCCCCCGTTCGTGCCCTCTAAAAAGTAGCACACGGAATGCCAGTACAATTGGCCGGGTCCAGCGCAGCAGCAAAGATAGCTTCTTTGACCTCAGCCGTACTCCAGACTCCCCCGCGAATCATGACCGCTGGGAGAGTGTGGGGGGAGGGTTAACTTACTCTCTAAGCAGGCGGATTATGGAGTTGTTCTCACTGTTGTAATCTGTCATATGCTGGTGATTGTGTTCATTTCTATGCGTGACCTCACTAAACCCTAAATAACCGAAATAACCCCTACATAACCCTCTATCCCCTGTAAAGGTACCCCCCATTGCTATTTGCAGGAGGCAGACCATGAGCATGAGGAGGTCGAGGCCGAAGAGCCTGAGGAGGAGCAAGGCGAAGAAGACGAGCCCAGTGGGAGGGCAGGGGACTGAGACATAGGGTTTAGGGTTTGGGGCTTAGGGTTTAGGCTTAGGGCTCAGGGTTTAGTGCTTAGGCTTTAGGGCGCAGGGTTTAGGGTGTAGGGACTGGGACTATCACTTTTGGGTTACCAGAATTAGGTAAGATTATATTAGGGTTATCTTGGGGTAATGTTGGGATAATGGAATAGAAAATGGAAACTACCATTTAGGGGCTAGGGTTTAGGGCTTGTCATGGTTTCAGGGTTTGGGGGTTTCCGGTTATAGGATTTGAGGTTTAGGATTGTATTGTTTCTGGTTCGGAGGGCTGAGTCGTAGGTGGTGGTTCTGGGTTAGGTTAGGGGGAAGAGAAGTATTTTAGGAGTACTAACAGCTTGAAGTGCGCTGCTGAATTTGGCAACGCACAAAAGACTGAAAATGCAAGCCTCTGGTAACCCGAACCCATGAGACGCCCCAACAGACTCACAACGCAAACCAAAGATGTCTGAACAAATCGGCCATAAAAGAGCAAAGCTGGTTCCAGAAAAAGCTCTCTCGGGATGTACCTGCTGCTAGATGAGCAGTTCATGAATGTACAAGCTAGACTGAGGCGTTTTCTGACCTTAGATATTTTAGCTGCTAGACCTTCCACCTTTGCAGCATCTAATAATGTAAAATGTGATAGGAAAAGCATGTTAAGTGGATTTCAGAATGCCAACTGCTAGGAAAACGCATTTCTGCAAATTAACACTTCAGACCTTGTTCAGCATCCGACCTGTTTGCTTGCAGGTTTAAGCTATAAAAAGCCTTGGAGAGAGCTTTTCATTTTACAGTGGAATGCTGAGAGAGAGGTTCTTCTGGCATGTTGCACTCTCAGGGCTAAATAAAGTTATGTCTAGCATCTTCTAGCGTTTTTCATTCGTGAGACGCTTTAGAGAAGTTTTCCTGGCATTTCACAATGTTAGATACACCAGGAGATTCTAGCGCTTGCGCGAAAATGTTTCAGACAGCGTATGTTGAGTTTTGCTGCTTTGCTTTTTTGGAAGCGTTTTAACTTAATGTTTTGCATGTTTTGGTGGCAGCACTTTCCGCTAAGTCTTTCGCGGCCTCTTTGGATCGCGAGCTAGCCTATGATCGCCTAGCCGTTCCTCCCCACCGAGAAGATGGACATTGATAAGTATGGCAAACTAGATAAGTGGGACACAATCCAGGTCTGACTTACTTTGCACAGCACTGTTACTGGTTACTGGTCTAGAACGAGAACTCACTTCCGAAGACCTTTATGTTTCTCCTCTTGCTGCCCAGGCTGCCCCCAAGTCTTCTGGGCGCAAGCCCAAGGCCAAGAGCAAGCCAACGAGGAAAGACCCTTCCAAAGCCAAGAAGGCGAGGCATTGCGGAAGATCTCAAATCCTCTTTCAGGAGTACTGAAGTGCCTGCCCAGGCACCTGTCCGTACAGAGTACAAAGCCGGCATTTGAATCACCGGCCTGTTTTATTGCCGCATAAGATCATGATGGAGACATGGGCGTAGAGGCTTCGTGGCCTCAGCACCTGTTGCAGACTATGCCGCATCCAGGCTTCCCAGTGGCAAAAGTTCGGAATCTGCTCAGGGAGAGTGGCTACGGCCGTTGCTGGGCTTAATTGGCTCCACCAGCTTTCAAGAGTTGAAAACAGAATTGTCCCCCGCAGCTATATGCCAGCCTACCACCCAGGTGTATCACAAGATGCGCCCGTCACCTGAGACAGTCTCAAAAAGCGTCGTTCACTGGGATTGAGTCAGGTCCATCTACCTCACGGGCGTCATGGAGTATGTTGTTGCAGAGATCCTAGAGCTAGCAGGCAACTCCGCAAAGGCCCTCATGCTCAGGAATCTGTGCATTCCCTCGACAAGAATCTTGGCTACTTGCAGGAGCACAAGAAGCAACGCATCATTCCTCGCAACATTCAGCTCGCAATCCGCAATGATGAGGCCAGTATGAGACGGCATGATCAAGAAAAGTTGCAAGATGTGGTAGTAAGGAGCCGCAGCCGCGCTGCAGTGCTTTGGTCAGGAGCTGAACAAGTACATGGCTAACGTCACCATCAAGTCCGGTGGGGCTGCTACCTTGGAGGATGCCCGGAAGAAAAAGTCACCTCAGGGCAGCCCAGCAGCCCAGGTCATTCCGAATATTCACACCGTGCTCATGCCGCAAAAGACCAGTGCTAAAGGCATAGAGTCGGCTTGCTCTGCTGGTAACATGTGTGGAACAGGGATTCCTGTACGAAGGTGTCAGCGCAGGCTCCCACTCCCAGGAGTACTGAGGACAGCTGGTGGACACGACATGCTTCCTGATTTGCACCAGAGATTCGACAAACTTCAAGCATGTGGCCACTGATAGGCATGAAGCATGCGAAGTCCAAGCCAAAAGCCAATTGATGAAGTCTAGATGCACACACTATGTCACACATTGCAGGTGTGGCGCCCGTGTCACTGTTAGCTGCGCCGCTTGGGGTTCGTACGCGCATTCGCAGTGCCAGGAACTCACCAAGCAAAGCGTTGAGAGCAGAAGTCGGTACAGCTAACGCAGCTACCAGTCGCTTACCGTCTAAGGCACTGCGCCTCATGATTGGGATGGAACAATCCCACCGCCTGGCCCTCTTTCTGCGCTTGCTGGAGCATGAAAGCTGTCAGCCTGCATTTAATCGGGGCCCACAAATTGTCAGCAGCGTTACAAAAAATCTGGCTTCAAATATGCAATCAAGCCGTGGCCTGTCACCTGAACTGAACATGGCAATAGTGGCCATCGAAGGAACATTCTGCTTTTCGGAGGGCCCCTTGTAGATATTGTGAAGTGGATGAATCCTGGCAGTGTTTTTCACCTCTCAGCGCAAGACAGTGCGGCCTTGAGCGTGACGGAGTAAATCTCCACATGCCAGAAACATGCGCGCCAAAAGAAGTAGAACGGGGCAGCATGGACTGGCCTGTCCGTTTTGCATACTTCCTGCATACTCCGCAGGCTGATGCTTTGAGACCAAGAGGATATGGGGTTAGGCCAAGACTGATACTACTCAACACACCTCTGCCATCCTCGAGATCAAGTCAGCATGTCTATCCAATCTGCTTTCGCGCAATTGTAGAGCCTAGCCGCTGTCTTTGTACCGGCAAGTGTTCTGTTATGCATGCGCATGTTGCAGTGCGTCACCCACACGCTAGGGATCTACTGTCAAGAATTAGCAGAAGAGTTTTGTTGCAGCCATGCGCAGACCAGCTCCCTCAATTTTGAGGTCCTGCGTGCATCGGCGTTTTGGCATCAGTTTTGTTGGATGCAGGAGTCAGCCTGCTGTCCGTTGTTTTTCTACGGACCAGCTGTGGAGAGGTGTGCGCTCTACCAGCTTCAGCAACAGCCTGGATTTCAAAGATGGGTCCGAAAGCACGTTCCCCGTTTTTCGAGTTCTAAATGCTATGGGAGAACTTGATTCAGGAGTTGAGCTCCCGTTCTCCATGGACGAGGGAGTTGAGATGATGCGAATGATGATAAAGTCCAAAGTATACGATGACGTCTTGATGACCATGCAGCGGCAAGGGCGGATTAGTTTTTACTGCACCAATTATGGAGAGGAGGCAACCAGTGTAGGAACAGCAGCAGCTCTGAAGTCTCAAGATATGATTTGGCCTCAATATCGAGAACTTGGGGCCTTTCTGTGGAGAGGCCTGACAGCACAGGAGATTGCTGACCAGAACATTGGTAATGAAGGTGATCGAAGCAAGGGGCGAAACTTGCAGGTCCATTATTGCATGTTGGAAAAGAACATGCAGACGGTGCATGCAGTGTTAGGTACTCAGATCCCTCAAGCCCCAGGTGCAGGGTATGCTTACAAGCTAGACAAGGAGGACCGTGTCTCTGTAGCATACTTTGGCGATGGAGCGGCATCTGAAGGCGATGCATTTACTGGCTTCAACTTTGCTTCCGTTTATGGTGCACAGACCCTGTTCATTTGCCGAAACAATGGCTATTCCATTTCTACTGGGGTGGAGGACCAGTACAAGGGGGATGGCATTGCTGCACGTGGACCGGCACTGGCCATACCCACCATCCGCGTTGATGGGAATGACTTGGTTGCAGTGTACATTGCCACGCAGGCAGCACGGAAAAAGTGCGTGGAAGAGAAGACGCCAATACTTCTGGAGCTCATGACCTACCGCGTTGGTGACCACACTACTTCGGATGATTCTTCCGCTTACCGCAAGGAGGACAAGGAAGAGGTCAAGAGATTATCGGGTGTTGGGCCACTACCCCGCTGGAAAAAGTTTCTGGAATCCAGGGGGATGTGGGATGATGAGAAGACCAAGGAGGTGGAAGTAGCCGCACGGGAAGAGATGCTTCAGGCCATGAAAGCGGGCGAGGCGAAGAAGAAGCCGCCCCTGCGTGAGCTTTTTACTGATGTTTTCAGCGACCTGCCGTGGCATCTGGAGGAACAGGCAGCGTATGCAGAGCAGCATTGTCGTGAGTACAGCAGCAGCTACAACATGCACACGGTAAGAGGGCTGGACGGCCCAGCTCCGAGTGCCGATCCAAAGCGAATAGCCTCTGCTCCCAGGGTTCTGCCTCCTGCTCCTCGAGGGGAGGCCAAAGAGACGACCATGGTGCAGGCAATCAATGATGCCCTCTCCATTGCTTTGGCCTCAGACAGCCGCTCTGTCCTCTTCGGTGAGGATGTCGCCTTCGGTGGCGTGTTCCGCTGCTCCGTGGGTTTGAGAGACAAGTATGGCGAAGATAGAGTTCTGAATGCCCCCGTCGCAGAACAGGCTATCGCAGCTTTCGCAGTAGGTTTGTCAGTAGCAGGCTACAAGGCGATCGCGGAGATCCAGTTTGCTGATTACATCTTCCCGGCATTTGACCAAATTGTCAACGAAATTGCAAAGTCTGGCCCCCAGCCCAAGCCTAAGTGAGAAAGAGCTCCAGGCTCATAAAGTTGAAAGCTGAGGTATCGGTACCGGAACGCAGGTGGTGGTGCTGGGAACATCACTATTCGAGCTCCTTGCTCTGCAGTGGGGCATGGAAGCATGTACCACAGCCAGAGCGCTGGACCCTCAGTCTCAGCTGTGGACCACGAGGGGAGGATCTGTGATGCAGCGGCAGCTGGAGAAGTGCTGAGGTGGAGTCCTATTTTGCCCATTGTCCCGGCTTGAAGATCGTCATCCCGCGCGGACCGAAGCAGGCCAAGGGACTGCTTCTAGCGGCCATCCGAGATCCCGATCCTGAGACTTGCCTCAAGCATCTTCCTTCCTTTTTTGTTGAAACCAAAGAGCAACAGATGGCAAGCTCCAGGGTCTCCAGGCCCTTAGGCAAGATGCATCACGTGTGCCAAGGTTCTCTTCTTTGAGCCCAAGGTCCTATACCGAGCTCGAATCGAAGGACAGCCCTCATGGCCATGCTCCAACTAATTGTAGCCTGTGTGCCGCAAAAATCATGAGGGATGATGGTATGTCACGCGGGTCCAACTCCCAGATTTGCGCGATTTACCTGTGCTTCGCTGGTTTCAAATCATTTGTCCGTAAGAGTCCACCCGCCTTGTCACCAAACGCCTGGACATTTCCGGGTGTTGTGGGCATTCACAGGCCTGTCTTTGCACAACCGCTCCTGCCACCATCACATTATGTAAGTCTGGGCTGGAGCAGCAATTGCAAACTAACTCGATCATCGGGGTTGATCGTGCGCATTTGGGTAGGACCCGATGGCCAAGTGCCGGTCGAGGATTACGAGCTTCCGATTGGGCAGGCTGAAGTAGTGCAGGAAGGAACAGATGATGCTTGGCTGCAGGTTTGTTGCTGATGTAACTCTGGAGTCGGTCATGGAATCGCACTGGAAACTTCACCAGAGAAAAGGAGCTTCATGCATGCTGCAGACGCTGCAAGGTCACTCTTGTCGGATGGGGGTCACAGATTGGCCGCCTACAGGCCGGCTCAAGTAGCGGAGTTGGTTTCCATATTAATGTCTACTTGGATTTGTGCCTCGAATCTCTTTTCGGCATGGCATTGGGCAGGCAGCTGCCGCAAAGGCAGCCGAAGAAGGGATTTCCTGCGAGGCAATCTCAGGGCCTGAACATACTGCATCACATGTCAATGTAGACTCCTGCGCGCCCAGTTTTCCAGAATTCTATACTATGTTACTACAATATTATAGTATACCGTATACCATTATAAAGTGTGTTATTCTACGATACACTATATCATATTGTAGTGGATTCCGTCTGCTCTGTCTCATGGTTTGAAACAGGATTTGGTGAACAAGCCCTGCTTCCCAAATCAACAGATCAACATTCTCTTCCACGCCTTTGCTCTTAGGTTGTCGACCTACAAACCATCATCCCATGGGATGTGGATACCGTGCAGGCAAACTGCTGCAGTTTGAACTGCTGGAAGCTGTTTTCAGTGTCCCTGGTATGGGTGCAGCCACATGACGCGGAAACTCGAGGAGCATTGACATTTCAGGTTAATTGGTTGTTGCCATTGATACCGAAACTGATCATGCCTTCCCGTAACCTGTCAAAACCTTGTTACTGATGTAGGGGGGCCTAAGTCTCAGCAGCATCCAGTAGCATGGGGTCAGATTCACACTTGCACAGGCCTCGGTGGAGAAGACCGGGCGCCTCATCATCGCACATGAAGTGCGCCCCTGGAAGCAGTCGATTGCGATAACACCTTGTCGGGGTATCCCGCAGGCCCCTCAAACCAACGGCTTCGGCGCCGAGATTTCGGCCAAAATCCAGGACGACGGGTGGAAGCAACTGCAAGTGACCGCACTCCTCCTTTTGCATAGTTCGGTGCTTTGGGCCGAAGGTTGTGAGGATGGCGTTTTGATGTAATGCTTTTACGTGCAGGAGCGCTGCTTTCTTCACCTGCAGAGCCCAATCCAGAGAGTATGCGGATTGGAGCTTACCTGTCTGAATCGCACAAGGATGAGAGAGTCATGAGTAAGTAAACGTGTGGAAAGCTAGAGCTTCCTGCTTTGAACTGGCCTCAGGTTTTGACACCCACTTCCCCTACGCCTGGGAGGCACTGCTTCGCATCCATAATCTGCTGCCTCAGTTTCTTGTGTGCGTTGGCTGAAGGACTGGAGAGTTCACGAACCATCAGCCTTTTCATTTGATTCAGGAGTTTTACGTGCCTTCGGCTTCGAGGGTCCTGGCTGCAATCAAGGCTCGCCCGAGCTTTATCAAGACTCCGTGACAGCTTAGCAGCCTAGCGCATGTTGTGTTTCCCGCAATTTGTGACATGAAGTCCTTGACTGGAGCCGTTGCCTGGACCACTGTCGGACTAGCTGGGATAATATACTTGCAGGCCAGCGTTTCCTTCTGAAGCTGCATTTCTTCAACGCTTGGGACTCAGCTTACAAGTAAGGGACACGGCATGAGCCATGTGAGTCATGCCCCGGGACATGAACACCAAGGCGGCAGCTAGCCACGCAATCCTCGGCCCCTTCCTCTGCTCCACTACGCGAATCAGAGGAGCAAAAAGATGTTACATGGCAGAACGAGGACTTAGAAAGACTTATGCAAATCAAGCTCTGTTTCGGCATGCTTTGTCCCTTGCTCGGCTGCTCAAAAACAGTCGCTAGCCAGCGTCCAACAGCATAGCAGTAGCAGTCACCTGCCCCAGTTTCTCCCTCGGCAATCCGCAGCCATGTATCAGCAAGCAGCGATGTGCCTTGGCCGGGATGAGAGTAAGTTTCTTACTGGGCTTTATTTCTTTCCAGTTGCAAGGGAGGCTTGTGCCAGGTTGCTGGATGATCCGGCCACCCGATCCTCGATGGTCTCATTGGAGCCTCCAAAGCCCGACTCCTTCAACCGCAACTTGGTGAACTTCAGCCCCGCTTCATCAGCTGTCGAGCGAAGCTTCATCAGCGATCAGCGCACGAAGCAGAACACTGCAACACGTGGTAAAGTCACCGCTGCCAGCAGGTGCTCTCACCATCTCTCACCTCTCTGCAAGCATACGTCATGGTTGGGCTTGCATACCCAGCAACGCACCAGCAAGTCTTTGGGACAACTGAACCAGGAATGGCAGCAGCCCCTGCCACTAATCCTCCTAGGACTGGCGGTCCAAAACGGGCGTCCTATTTGGAAACAGCGAATCAAGTAGAATTTCTTTGACTTCGACATAGTCTGCTGTGGAGTGGCTGTCGCAGGTAAGTGCAAAATAATTTGCACAATGGGACCGTGCTGCTGGGATGTGGACATGCTGACAAAGCTAATTGAGTCTCGGCAATTCCATAATGCATCGAGTCGCGTAGAAACAGCGTCTCAGAGTACGTACAGTGCTGGCGCACGTGGGCAAAGTCAGAACTGCCTCCTCAGGATCAGGGCATGAACATTGCTCGTCTGAACTTCTCTCATGGAGACCATGAGGCATACCAGCTTACAAGCAACTTTTGTAGAATCTTCTGCACACCTTGCGTCTCCCGAGCAGCAAGTTCCTGTGCAGGGCCATGGCAAGACTGTTGGCCGGGTCCGCGAGGCGTGCTTCTACTGTAGTCAGTAATCGTAATCACGAGAGTACTAGCATTGATAGTACTAGTAATCGTATAACAATATAATAGTAGAATAGTAGCGCTGAGCTCAGAGTCTCAAAGATTGGAGGAAGCAAACCGCGAGGCCTCAAAGCTGCGCCCTGACAAGCCAGTGGGCATTCTCCTCGACACGAAGGCCTGAAATCAGTTCAAGACTATATGGAGGGGTTATCTGGGAATGATGGAAAAGAGCATGGAAGCTACAACATTGTAATGGGGTGTAAAGGCTTTTGCCACATCTTGCACGGAAGGTTGCATCCAATAAAACTCGAAACTGCAGGCTTCAGACTGTCGTGTGTAGAGCCCTTTTCAGCCTCAGGGCCCGGAGATCCGAACGGGCTTTTTCAAGGACCGTGCTACATGATGCAGTGATCACATGCTTCAAATAGGTACCCACATGGTTTCCTGACAGGAGGAACTGGCAGGTGGGAAGATCAATCTCAAAGAAGGGCAGGACTTGAAGCTGGTGACAGATTACAGCTTCAAGGCCTTTTGAGAGGGTTCGAAAGTCAGATGTGGTGATCTGTCTTGGAGCTTAACGCCATGAGACGCGTGCACTGATGCTCCTTGGCCCCCTGCGGCGTAAGCAACCAGATCTTTCCGCATGCAGCATGCGCTTGCCTCAGGGCGACGACAAGACGCTGGCGGTGTCGTACGTGACGCTTCCCACTGCTGTCAAGCCAGGCACGGGGTGCTGGGTCAATAGCGTTGACCCAACGTAGCGGTCCCCGAAAGCAAGATGATCAGAGCAGTCCCCTCCCAAATCGTCAGAGCGGTTGTGCTTTGTCTTGTAGCCAGACCAGACTGCACAGGTCAGATCATTCTTGCCGCAGATGGGTCGCTCTCGCTGAAAGTCAAGAGCTGTGGCAGCGACCACGTCATCACCGAGGTGCTGTAACAGTATGTCATGACGCAGTCTGGCCACGCTGTGGACCCCTTGCAAAGTGCACGTGGTACTCGTGAGATCTCAAACTCCTAAGTTCCTGGAACATCAGCTGCATGGAAGGTGATGAACGACATTGCCATTGGCGAGAAGAAGAACATGAATCTCCCGGGAGTTAAGGTTGAGCTGCCGGTGCTCCAGGCAAGCCGTTGGCTTCTTGCAGGGTAGCTCAGCAGTTTACAGGCAGGCCTGTGTTGAAGGACTTTGTAGCGGTTTGGTTCGGGGGGCCGTGCAGCACCATGACACCTGAACTCCAAAAAGCTGCAAAAAAGACGTCACGCATGCAGGAGAAGGACAAGAAGGACCTGCTTGAGTTCGGCATTCCACAGGCGCAATCACTGAAGCTTCCGTCTGCGGAGATAGGCAGCACATTCAATTTCCCAGGGCGTGGACTTCGTTGCAGCCAGTTTCGTCCAGGCAGGTGGTGCTGGTGGTAGCACCCTATCAACCGTTAACCCACGCTCTATACGGCTTCATCTCAGTGCAGTCCGCGCAGGATGCAAAGGACGTGAAGCTGATTCGGGACACCTTGGGGATGCGAGGGCGCCAGATGAAGATCATTGCGACGCCCGCCTTTTCCGATTTCGGTCATACGGTTTTAATGCACGGGCAACCGCACTATGTTAAGACCCTGGCGATGCTGCTCAGGAAGATTGAGAACCAGGAAGGAATCAACAACATTGATGAGATCGTGGACGCAACTGATGGAGTCATGGTTGCCCGCAATGGCCCCAGAGCCATTTCATAGACTGGCGCAGCTACAGCGGTATTCCTCATTTTAGTCAGGTGGTGATATGGGCATGGAGATTGATATTGAGAAGGTTGGACTTGTGCAGAAGCTTGGCTTGCAGGTCATCCTGCAACTGATCACCTGCTTGCAGTTTTGGTTAGCTCTCGCAGCCCTTGCAGCCGTCAAGGAAGATGATTATCGCCAAGTGCAACCTCAAGGGCAGCAGGGCATAATTTTGTGTCCGGCTTTAGGTCAGGATTGCGACCCCCGCATCTTGCATCCCACACGACTTGCACAGCCATAGCATCAAACAAGTAAAGATGGGTAAGCTTTCCTGGCTCACGAAGGCAAGTTCGCCATCACTGCAACCCAGATGCTGGACTCGATGGAGCGCGCGCCCAGGCCAACCCGCGCTGAGGCCACAGACGCAGCTTGGCAAGCCATTCAGAAGTCTGGCCTCATCGGGCGTGACTTGAGATTGCCATGCTTAAGGTACTGAATGCTATCCTGGATGGCTCTGATGTGGTCATGCTCTCCGGGGAGACGGCTAATGGCAAGTTCCCAGAGCTCGCGGTGATGACAATGAGAAGAATTTGCGAGCAAGCAGAGTCTGTGATCGACTACAAGGCTTCACACTGCGATGGTCAGAGTTGGTAGCGACGTCCAAAATCCTCCTCATGTGGCATCTGAAATTTCCCCAGGCGCTGTACTTGCGAATAAGAATGGCAGTGCTGGATTCTGAGCGCTCCATGTGCCCTGTGCCTGCCCAAGCTTTGGCTCTCGAAACAAGCTGGTAGGCTGCAGTCAGCTAAGCAACGTCAACCTGATGCTCAAACGCAAAATGTCTGAGGTGGAGTCTGTCTGCTCATCTGCCGTCAAGACAGTGGTGGACGCGAACTGCAGCTCGCCTTCCACTAGCCAAGTAATCATCAAGCAGCGGTGAATCGAATAATCGGGGGGGGGGGTTCTTCCGCTATACTCACTGTCGAATTTTGGCGTGCTATATTATATTTATTATATGGTAGCAACTCAACGTCAGGCAAGTTGATCATCTCCCTGACGGAGACTGGACACACGGCCCGAGTGATCTCCAAGTACCGTCCTTCTGTTCCCATCCTCGTGGCTTGGTCTGCAGTTGGGCAAACCCTCCTTCACGCTGTGCTGTATGGGCCAAAACATGAAAGCCCCTGGCCAAGGCCATTACTGCCAGCGAGACGACTCTGCGCCAGCTTGTGGCCCACCGCGGAGTTTCTCAGCGGCACGAATACTGACTAAGAATGAGTCAAGGTTTTAGAACGCCTCTGTTGCGAGCACTCGTGGCATATAGCTGTAAAAAAAACACTTCGGGCTTTTGCGGCCTCGAAGGTTAGTCATAATCTTCGAGCGGGTGTATTCCTTGCAAGTTGACATCCTGGAATTAGTAGCATGTTGCATTTGAAATTTGAGAGCAACAGTAATCTGCCGGTTCTTTGAACGCTTCGGATTTCAGGTGGTGCCTATTCTGACAGCCTCCTTCCAGGGCACAGATTCTGTCATCAACAAAGCCTTGGCGAGGGCCAAGGCACCGGAAGCTGCACCCGCAAAGTCCTGTGACCTTGAGATTGTGGGAAGCCGCCACTGCAAGGAGCTTGGCATGGTGAAGCCTGGAGAAACCGTAGTGGCAATCCATGGACAGCGCGAGGAGTGCCCAGGCACCCTTTGCAGAAGCTGCTCGCAGCAGGGTATCAACGGCCTTTTTAAGCTGAGCTTGACCCCTGCATGTCCGACCTTACTGAAGCTTGCAGCAGTGTCTCGTGTCTCTATGTCAGCTGCATGTTCATAAGAATTGTACTTTGTGCGCACAGCAGATTGTAGGCCAGTCGAACCTCATGAAGGTTGTTGCGGCCTTAGCTCTTGCTGCTGTTCAAGGTCCTGTGTGCTGCCATTTCCTGACTATTCAGGTGGTGTGCCCCTGAGCCCCAAAAGGGAGGCCGATGCTTTGATGCTGTTTAAGCGAAAGTGCGACCACTGCAGGGCGCAACGGTGTGTGAATGCTTTTGCGTCTGGAATCATGGCATATACCATGTCCCATGCCAGCACTGAGAAATACTCAATCCAATCACAGCTGCGCCTTGCTCCAATTTAGGACAGGCCACGGTTGTCAGGATCTCTTGCGCGAGAGTTCAGGCCGAGCCTGACTTTCCCCGATCTTTCAATCCTTCTCCCCAGCTCCTGTTTTCCAATCTTCTAGTATGGCGGGGCCGCAATGGCCTTGTGATGTGCTGTTTCGGTGACAAGTTTATCAGCAAGTCTGTCCACCTTGTAGCACGTCCATTGGCCGCCAATTTCGAAAGACCCACTGGCGATGGTGACGGGGAGCCGGCAATAAAAACTATTTGAAAGCAGGATTCTATCAGCAGGTGCGATGCTGCTCAGCTATTTTGCACGAAGTTCCCTAGAAGCAATTCTTATGGCCAAACAAGCTGCAGGGCTTCCAGCACAGCTTATTCTGCAAGGCTGCTTGGTTGTTCTTGAAAGACCAGCATTGCCGCGGTTCGGACAGAGAAGAGGTAGGTGCTGCAGTGCCCTCATGGTTCCAGGTAAAGAGGCATTCCAGCTTCTGGACTCCAGGTTTCCAGCCGCGATCTCCACGCAGCAAAGAGCCAACCTAGCCACTCAGAGCAGCATACTCCGTTCAAAATGAATAGCTTATTGCTCCAACTGCAAGACGAATTAACCCTAAACCCTCTACTTGCAAGCGAGCATGCTGGGCTTCGCTCAGCCAGCTACACGTGCAGCACCTCGGCCATCGGGTGCTTGTTCTTACCTTTGATTAGGTAGGAATGACGGAATGGATCCCTGTAGTAGTCCTTATAGAACTCATTATAGTAGATTCCATTTTTCTTCTCCATTCCTTCATGAAGGTACGGTACGCGTGTAAACTCCATATGGTAGTTTCCCAAATAGGGACCCCAATTCAATCCCCAATATACTATAATCCATAATCCTTGTTATGGGGAGGACCTCAAAACGGTACCCTTAATTATGGGAAAGACCCATGTCTTCCTTGCGTTCCGGTCTCGTTGCTGGATTTGCAGGCATCTGTTTGCCGTGACCTCCCTTGCAGATCGGCAGTAAGGTGTATTTTTGGATTTGGTTAGTTCCCAAAATTAGGGTCCCATCTTTGGTACCCTAGATATTAGGTGCCGTTATTATATTATTTATAACCAACAGGGGCCCATGGTTTTGACAGCAACCCATTTTGTGACCACAGGAGCCGAGGATCAGATATCCGCAGCATGCTAGTTGCGGCAAGCAGGGGTGGCACGGAAAGTTGCATCATATCATTTGCTTTGATAGGAAAGTGCTGGAGAGAGCAAATGCACAAGAATGGCTGTCCGTCAGCATGACTCTGCTCCCGTCTTCAAAGCTATGCAAGAGCCCTGTGCCTCACTATGCCAACTGGCGTTCTTTCAGACTTGAAATCGAACATACAGATGGATCCTTGGATGAGGGGCCTCAAAGTGGATGCTAGGTAGCACCGATGCCGCCGCGACAGAGCATGGCTGGAAGGACGTCAATAGTCCGTTCAACACGGGAAGGCCCATGAGTTGATGGATTCGGCAGGGTGTTGAGCAAGTGTCCAGCGTCGCAAGCTGCCAGCATGTTGCAAGCTGGTCGACTATTTGACAAGGTGACCTTTCATTCCTTCAAACTATTTTCAATCGTCTCTGATGAAGAGCCATCTAGGCTGAATGTGGTCGTGATGGTACTCCTGGGGCTTGAGCTAGAGTCCAGAATGAAGCGCCTGTAGTACACAATCCCTCCAGCGCTCCGTGGGTAGTTGCTGCAGCAGTTGTTCTTGGCTTTACATCTTGGCATTTTCCCACTGCTTCAGCCCCCTACGTCCCTTTCAGGCAGTGTCGCCGCGTTCCACACATCCTGCTAACCAGGTAAAGCAATACTCTTTTAGCGTTCGAACCTGCCACATCAATTTGCGTGTGGATTTTTTGAGCTCGTCAGGAGGCTTGTTGACGCTCGATATGCCAGACGATGTACGCCTAAATTGTCAGCTTTCTGCGTGCAGGTTTCGCTGGGCTGCGCCTTGCCGCAGCTTCCGGCATGGAGCTCAATGCCTGCCTGATTTTGTGGTCTGTGCAGCGGACAAGTTGAAAACAGCGTCAGTTGCTCCGGCTAGAACTTGAGCCCATGTGAGCCCTGAAGTGGCCTGGATCTGAGGCCTACTGACTATGGGGCATGCCGTGAAGACGCTGCTCCCAAGAAAAGCCAGGGGAGGAATGAGAAGAACTCAGCGCAAGCTTGAAGTGCAGCAGTTCGAGAACCTTCCGTACCAGTACCAGCAGATGCCACCTTTGTCCAAAAGGCAGGATTTCCGGATTTTGCGGACAGTTCTGGTTCGGCAGCCTCCACGCGAGTCACCAATTGCCTTGGTGGACTGTGGGAGCGGCTCGACGCGGGCACTGTTCTTCCAAGACGACGGCAAATCACATGTGTCCTGGGAGAAGTCTGCATGGAGAGGCTCTGAGCGTTTCTTTTTTTAGATCGATTTGCAACTTGCACATCAGATCCTTGTCACCGTTGTTCGGCTTACTGATGGAATCTGTGGCCGCGCTGCAGGTGAGGCACTCGCATCGGCATTGCAGGACGAGCTTCGTCTGGAGAATTTGTTGCGACTGCTTCAACAGGCCGGATGCAGAGAAGCTGCCAGCTTGTCTTGTCACTATGTCAGCTGCCGTATGCCTACCCTCAGGGTTTTGACTCGATGGCTTAGCAGATAATACCCCTCACGCTTCCACCACAACTTTGGACACCTACAGACACATCGCCATGGTGAGGATGGAAGATGGAAAGCATATGCAACCATACGGCAAGATATGGTAGTTTCCCAAATTATAGGACCGCAATATAGACCCAAACTGCTGTAATCTGCATTATAGGGACCCCCAAAAGGGTACCCCTAATTTTAGGAATCCCAGATTGTCAGGAGTTGCCAGACGGTATGGTGCTTCTCGGCGCGACAGCCGGAGTTCGCGAGGCTGTGCAGGACTGGCAAACTCAGGGGACCAGTTTGGGAGCTGCGCAACACCTACATCTGAGCTACAGTCTAAACTCCTTAAAGGGAGTTATACAGGGGACTACTATAGGAATTATGAAGGAGGATAATCGGAGTTTAGACTATAGCTCATTTCAGGCGATGAACTTCTTGTGTTAGGAGGCTGTTGGAGTTTACCGGCAGCTTTGCCTGGTTGCTAGAATTGCCTCAGCATCTCTGCTAGTGGCAGGAATCCCGTCCCAAATGCTGTCTTACAGAAGCCAAGCCCAGAGTAGCTGCTGCGGATGTGACATGCGCATGCTGAAAGCATGAAGCCCAGGTTGGCAATGTGGGTTTGCTTTCATGAAGTCAACAGCTGGCCTGGAAGGATGGCAGTCTCGACCATGAGCAGCTAATGCGCTTCCAACAACGAGTCCGAGAGTGTCTGGGATCCCGCGCCCAGTTCATGGTCTTGAGTGGAGCAGAAGAAGCCCCTTGACATGACACAGGTGCAATGCATAAATCAGTGCCGGTGCTGACACCTGCACAGGCTAGAGCCGAGTGGGAAGCGCTCCAGCATGCGTTGATGTTCACTCCCGGCTTGAATGCTGGGCTCTTCACCGGGATGATGTCTGGAGGTGGAATGTCGTGCCAACTTGCAGTGCAACTCTGAACTGCATAGTCCATGCAAGTCAGGAACATCTCCGTGAGTGTGACAGCACATCTGTTTGTCCAGACCTGTAGCGCTGAGGCAACGCAGTGACGCAGATGCTGACGTAGCCCTGTTCAGCTTCCGCAACGGAGTGCTTGCTCCAGGCGTGCCCCAGGGTAGGTGGAGTGCTTGGAAATAGGAAGGCAGGTGCCAAGCAGACACCATTTCTTCAACAGGTCAAGTGAACAGCCCAAGAGTCCAGGAGAGAAGCTCCATGGATTTTGGTCAGAAGTGTGCAAGAATGCTGAAGTTTCGCCGGACACAATGAACCCGGGCGGCTCTTCCATCCCAAGATCTTAGAACGAGAGAAGAAAAAACATCAGCCACAGGAGGATGGACTCCTGTGCCACCTCAGGACTGTGTTGGGGTGGGCGAGTCGGGAGACAGGAGACGGAGGGGGCCAGGGAAATTGTAAAGCAGCCTGGCATGCTGGTTCCACACGCCCCTGCGAATCACTGCAGCAATTCTGCAACAATATTTTCATATTCCCAATTCGCTGTTTCACTGTGTGTGACGCAGTGCTGGCCGCAGGAGGCATGGCAGAGGAGGCCGGCCAGAACTTGCTCTTCGCTGCCGATATGCCAGCCAAACTGGCAGAGGCAAGGACCACGGCCAAGCAGCAGGTGGAGAGACTTCCCAGTCAACTGCGGGGTTCGTTTGCTTTAGTCGAGTGGTTGGGCTTGTATGTAGCTGGCGAGTCCACAGAAAGGGATTTGCTTATGGGCCTTGGTTACAATCGCTGGTTGCAGCACCACGAGATTCTGGAAGCAGTCAACTGCCACTTGGATGACTTGAATCATCGTTTCCTGCAACATGGACGATCAGAATCAGAGCCCATTCCTCGGCGAGTGGCAATCTCCTGGCTGTACGGCACGATCTTGCAAGAAATTCTCCGGCATTGCTTTGACGAAAGTGCTTCTTTCTATTGCCTGAAGGGCATAAACTGGAGCACCGGGCACTACTTGCAGCATCGTAATGCTCTGCGGCATAACGTTCTCCAGACCAGCTAGGGCAGTGCGTGCAATCGTGCTGAAACCGCACGTTGCGTGTTTTTGCATTGTTTGTACGAGGATGCTCCGCGCAGATCCCAAAACTCTCCGAGAATCCTAGCTGAAAGCTAGTGGCTCGCGCATTTTTTGTATATAAGCAGTAGTAGTGATGATGTGGCTTCCAAGTGCGCTTGTCCCTTGCAGTAGGGGGTGCAAAGGAAGCCACCGATGACTTTTAAACTTGACATTTTCTGGCCTTGAAGCGCGCGTACTTGCTGCGTATTGACTAGTTAACGTTGATGTTAGATGGTACGCTAATGGGTTATGTAGGGGCTATATGAGGCTTTATATGGGATATGTTGGGATAATGGAAAAGACATGGAAACTACTACGTAATGTACTGTAGATGTTCCTTGTTCTGCTACTCGCGCATGCTTCAGGGACAAGTGTAGAAAAATTTGAATTTGAGCAGAGGCAATCCCGGTTAGTGCGTGGATCCATGTTGAGTTCACAATATAAGCAATCAGCCAATCTAAATGGCTTGAAGCAAGAACCAGGCTCAGACAGACCCTGCACGTCAACCCAAGGCCGCGCGAAGATGTTATCTGAATCTGAAGGAGTCATGAGTTTACACTACCAGAGTACACAAGCTACAGTAGCAGTTTCCCAACCAGGCCCCAGTGATCTGCGTCAGATTCAGAGCTGATCCTGTAGATCAAGGCACGCTGCAGCTTAGCAGATAAGAATGCTGAGCTGGTGCAGGCACAGCAGCCTTGAGTAGCCTGGCAAGATTTTCGTTTGCGCTCGGATAGTCATGGTGCATAGTCTGGGCGCAGAACCCGTCCAGCCCTGCCTTTCATAGCAGCGGCTGGAGCCTTGCCAAGAGGCTCAAGGCCTTGCTGGCGTAGAAATTTTCATCTTTGCTTGAGCGAAGGCAAGATGACACAGCGGCGTGTCCTTCGCTTTTTCCGGCCAAAATACGCTACCTGAAGGCTTCATGACCGCTAAGCCAGCGGAGGAGCGCAGGATTGTCCTCGCATTGCTTGCTCATGCAAGCCAACAGCAGTTTGACCAAGTGCAGTCTTGGAGACGGTTGTTAAACCATCATCCTTTTCGAGGCTGGCAGCAAACAAAGTCTTGTAACCGTCCCAAGCATGCAACAACATTCTCTAGTAAGACAAGGGCTAAAAAGGGGCAGCTGCAGAGAATCTGCAACACCTAGTTCACAGTGCTCCGGCTCGCATCAAAAGCGTATCAACTGCAAAAGGATGCAACACGCAGTTGCCCATCTGCATGTGTGCCCCGGCTGTTTTTGCCGGCTCTCATCAACCCTGGCCTGCGCAGCCATGACCCAACTCATACACGACAAATCAACCTACAGCATCAAGACCATTCCAAGGAGGCTACGCCGAGTCAACAGTTCCAAGAGCTGTAATGCAATGTCTTTGAAGCAGCCATATACAGAAGAAAGTCACATTGTGTCGCACGCACATCTCAAAGCCAACAATCATGGTGCTTGACTACTCGAAGTGGGACAAACTGGACACTTCGGACGAGGACGTCCCCGCGAAGCCACCGATCAGGGTGGAGCAGGCCTTGGGCCTAACCATGCTGATGTAATCTAAACTCCTAGAGTATCCCCCTTAATAACCCCTATAATACTTCCCCATATAAAACCCCTTTAAGGAGTTTAGACAGTAGTTCATATGTCCGTATTGCAGCTTCAAGCATCCACTGCAGCTTATATCGGAGGTTCCAAAGAAGAATCCTGCGCCAAAGCGCAAACTCCAGCCCTGGGATTACCATCCTGCCAAGTCGCTGCACAAGGACTGGTCTTGACATGAACTGTGATTTAAACTCCTTGAAGGGGTGTGTAAATTTATGTGTATATATATACATATATATGGGATTCTATGGGGAGTAGTATAGGAGTTATTCAGGGGGACACTAGGGGTTTGACTATGGCTCATATGGGGTCGCTGTACTGGGTTCACGTAGTTTTGGGTTCAGGGTATGGCTGTCACTATCTTTCAGTACTGCGAATGCAGTAGAACCTGACTCTTGCCCTCCCTCCTAACACACAGGAGGAAGGCTGCAAGGATACGGAATAGACAACAAAAAGGACAGATGTAGCACTGGAACTTCAAGGCCTAGGTAGCAAGCCAATGTGCAAAGTCAACCAAGATTGGGAGGACTTGTTCGAGCCGGACCATTGGGAGCGTTGGGTCCATCCATCGCTGCTAAAGGTTATATCTACATGGCAGAAGCAAAAGGAAGCCGGAGACACAAGCTTCTCCTGCGCCTTTGGGTGGATTCTACTCGATCTTGTTGACTTGCATGGCTGCAGCCCGCTCCCTTGCACCCTAGATCTCTGAGGTGTTGATCTTGAGAAGTTCGATGGCTTCCGTGTCGAAGCGCCAGGAATATTCAGCTTTCCAGCGCTCACAGACGAGTTTTGCGATATTCTCTTGGAGGCCAGGGGCATTGCATGAAAAGCAAAAAAAGCGGGGGAGTCCAGTGGATCAGCTTGATCTGGAGGAAGTGCGAAACTATCGTGGAAGCGGCCTCCCGTCGCGGGCACCAAACAGCATGAACAACTACGGCCTGGTATTGAATGAGCGCCTTGGTCTTCAATCGAGTCTGCTCTGAAGCCCAGACAGGGGATTGAAAGATTGTTTGTGGTATTGGCGTTGCGTCAAACCCGCACAAGGATTGGCTTGCGAGCGACCTTTACCTCCGTTTTGAAGGAGGTGATGCTTCCCATCGGGGCTAGGCGCACTGCTGAATTGGATTGTAAGCTTGTCATCTCTGAGGGACTGTGCAGATGCAGCCTCAAGCAATCCAGCATAGGCTCTTTGGTAGCGACGAAGATCGAGTTCAGTCTGTGGGGGGCGTTGGTGTGGAGACAGAGGATTGGGGCGGCTGGGCCCTGCATCATCCCTCATGTTAAACCTTCAGGAATCCTGTGGCGCAAGGACATCCCCTTGTTGCAGCATTGCAACTTCCATTCCCCGCGATTCTCTTATGCAAGGTGGCTCCACTCTTGACGACCACCACACGTTCATTGTGCAGTACCGCCCAACCGATGACAAGTGCTGTGCTTAATGCCTTTGCATGAACCAGGGCTACTAGATCTAACTTTTAGCGCGTCGGCCCCCAAGTGTCCACGATTATGTGGCATTAGAAGGCACCTGGATATGCACATTGACGAGTGCGATGTCACCTTCAATTTCGGCATCACCTCTCATGAGAATTTTGAGGGCAACGATCTGACTTTCTGTGGAATGTTTGATTCAGCAAGTCATCGCAAGCTGCATCACAGGCAGCTTGGCTGACACATGCTCACACTATCTTCAAAGTGGCGCAAGCCGACCAAAGTGCACGCCTTACAGGCACATTGGTCCGCGTAGCAGAGGTACAAGCACGTTCGTGGACGCTGCGTGGTACATTCTGGCAAGCGGCGTCATGGTGCTATGGACATTGAGAAGGTTCACACAGCATATGCCATTGAGCTTATGCGAAGTGTAGTAGACAGGTTCTGATATGATATGCCTGCATCAGCTGCAGGGCGAGCGTGCATCGCTGATAATGTGGACGAAGAGTCGGAGTTTCCGCCGAACCGAGGCGCATGCCTGGTGTCGCACCCAATTGCCTACTGGAACCACCCAGGAATTCATTGTGCCATGTGGAGTTGACGCTGGCAAAGAGTGTTTCGCGTTGGCAGGCTTACCGCGAAAGAAACCGAAAGGGCCTAACATATGGTGATGCAGACAATGTGTGTCTCAGCTACACCCATGACCCCGCCGCTCTGCTGCCATAGAGTGGCGGATCGTGTGCATCTCGCATTCACCTGCTACAGTCAGCATGGTCAGCAGATGGCACGGCTAAGGACTACAAAAAGCTGATGCCAAAGAAGTTTCAGTATCACATGAAGCCAGGGCGGCTTGTTCTCTGCCAGGGCAGACACCTGAGTTTTGTCAAATGTGCAGCTGCCAGGCAGGAAGCCAGTGAAGTCGCAGCGACGAGCATCACAACAGACACCGAGACGAAATTGGCAGAATGATACAAAGAGGTTTTCGTTGAGCATCTGTCATCCAGTCCGGAAAAGCCACTTCTTTCGCTCTTGGAGTAGGGCAGGCCCGGATCTAGATCAGCTGGCTCTTAATCATGGCTTTCAGTAATGACTCAGGCCGAGTTCTTCTGGCCTTGCACCCATGAACCCTGCAGGGCAGAGATAAACCTAACGCCCGTCGACCTTTGTGGCAGTTGCATTGCAGTTATAGACAATGTCCCTTGAGCGAGGCCACCAAACAAGGGCTTTGCTACCATGGTCGCAAAAATTGCAGCACAAATCCAGGAGAGAAACATTCTTTGCATCTGCTCCGGCATTTCAGCGTTTCGAGCCCAGTCGCAGCAAAAGGGTAACAGATTCCAGAGACATTTGTGTGCAGAGCTTGTGCATGTAAATAGCAACCACCACCATAATTGGATGCTGCAACATGCAGCACCATCACAGCCCGAGAATCGCACCAAGAGGTTGTCGATACCCACCTGCAGTTAACAAACGATTGAACCAAGGAAAAAAAGTGGGTTCGGGTCTGTGCGTCAGAAGATTTGCCGGAAGGGGAGTCAAAGATGATCGCTCTGGAGCAAGAGACTCTATGCTGCAAGTATAGGTCATCCGTTGAGGACGTTATGCTCAGCTTATGCATTTTCAAAGGCAGATCTGCTGAGGCAAAGGGACTTGACTGTGTTTCATTGACATGAAGCTGGCCACTTAGGAACGAGCAGATTGCCGTGTTCAGGCACAGAGGCGAGCTCTTTGCACTGGCATCTTGAATGCTATAGTTGGCCAGATGTCGTGAGCCGGAATTTGCAGGATGAAGTGTATATGTGCAGGATAACATGCGAACTTGCATGGTTAATTCGTGCGAAGCCAAGGACAATCGCTGCGCACACATGGGCGGATCCTTGTGTGAGGGCGAGATAGAGGATGTCGGCACTCAAGGACTAGGCCGCCGTGCTGATGTTGATGCTCGTGTAAAATTGGTACAGTAGTATCTGGCCAGTTGTGACACTGTCGTCATTTCGGCACTTCTCATAATCTCACGGGGTCACGAGGGTTCGTCTTATTCGCACGATAGCGGTAGCAGTTAGCAATATTGTAAAATTATTTGGGTCAGTATCATACATGGAACTGGCATTGTTATTAGCATAGTCAAACGGAGTTTCTCGCGGCGCCTGTTGCCACACAATTCTCAAGAAGAGCCCCTAATCTATTGACTGTATGTTCCAAGATCCCAGGCATGCCCCTTTCAAGAAACCTGTAGCTTCTATTGGCATTGTGATGTGGCCAGGCACCAGCGATTCCAAAGCCACGGATGGCATGGTGATCTGCCCCCGACATTACATGCATCGGCGGCAAGTTTGGGAGGGCTAACAGAACATGCAACTGTGTTCATTCAATGCCAAGTGATCCAACTCGCCGGCCAGTCGTGTGCACAAGCTGGAAAAGTCTAGCATGCTAGCTGAACCCAATGGTTCGCGGCCTTTACTGTGTCTGCGCTGGCTTTGACGCGGGAAATGCCATTCGAATTTCAGGAGGTCTCAAACAGGTATCCACGGGCAAAGAGCTTGCTGGCTGCTTTGATTCTGTGACGCATTAAAACATGTTAAAACATGGCTCGGGCCCGCAAAGATGTATCATGCATGTCTTTTGTGATCAGCGTCGAACTCACCACGCGTCTGCGAAGAAAAGACCGTCCCTGATGCGCTTGTGCATCGCAGTGTGTGTAACTCCTCCTTGCTCTTCTTCCTGCTCCTCGCTACTCGGCATGCTCCTTCTTCGTCATCGGCGTAGTCGTCGTCGTCGGCCGCCTCCTCTTCGCACGCTCCAGAACAAGCATTTTGTTTTTGACCCATGGCGCTGCAGAGTGGTGACAGACATATGTGTGTCTGTGTGTGTCATTAAGCTAGCCAGGTGCTTCAACTTGCGCACGGGCAAAAACGTTGAAGGCGACTCCATGAGTCAGAAGGCCTGCATGCTGACACCTACCTGGAGTGTCAACGGTTCCTCAGTACTGCTTGGATTGCGCAATAAGTCAGCACTTGTTGCCTGAGGTGTATCCTGTCCGTCTCTCAGCAGACGGCAGAGATGTAGAGGCATTGCAGTTCCAGTAGAGCATCTCGCTTAGGGAAGGGTTTGGACGCTTGCATGTGCTTGCTTTGCCTGGCTTCCTCGCTTATTTCTCCTTGGTCAACCGCCCACCCTGTCTTCCGGGTACATGCTCCAGACCTGCTTCGTTTGGGACCTGCTTCCAAATGGGAGGTCACGACTGCTAAGCCAAGCTACTGCCAAAACTGTCTGCTGCCTGTCCAAGACGCATTGGAAAAAGCCAAAGCTACCCTGATACGAGCTGTGGGATTGCGCGTTGTGATTCTTCAACCTGCTTCAATGGCAGCAGGTTGAAGTGGAGGTAGAAGTTGCCATGACAGCTGCTCTTGCCTGCAACTCAGATATGATCCCAGTTGCACTGTTGGTTTTGGTTTTGAGTTCATAGCCACACCTGCTTATAAAGGAGCTGCCCGCGCGTCTTCCAAGAGTTCTTCAGATCCTGAGCAGATGGATCTTCGAATGCCGCCAGGCCTTCACAAGGGTCTTTGTCCCAACATGGTCCCCAGCCAAAAGCTCTGATACGAGCTGCGTGTCAGGCCGCTCCCAAGCTTGCCATTGCTGGCTTGGGTCTCCTGGCATGTACAGACAAATTGCATTGGTATTAATTCTCCTTGCTATGTTCTGATGCCTATTGCAATGGTGCAGATGATTCACGCTGTCATTGCTGAGGCTGTCTGGCTGTATCAGCTGCCATCTTGGCTGCGAGCTTGCGCTGGCGCAACCGGGCAGCAGATGCGAGATCAATGCAAACTTGAAAATTGTCCTCGGCGCCAAGTGTCTGCAGATATGGATAAGATGAGGAAAAGCCTGGAGGACCTAGAAGAGTATAAGGGAATCCAAATAGCTTGGTCTATTACTTTGATTGCATTGAACAGTGTCGCTATGAAATGACAGCGATGGAATTGTGAACAACAACTTGCGATGTAAAGCGTGTATAGAATACTGAAGAAGATTTGCTTTGCATTGCCAACTCAATTTAATGAGACGACCAGCTTCAACAAACCAAAGTTGAATCGGTTCTCCCGAAGATATTGATTATGGTAGAAAGCTTGTTGACTCTCGTTGTCTATAGCATGCGAAAGCTAGGCGTGCAAGTGCCCCTTGCAGAGCTTTCTGAACAACCTAAACCTGGTTTAGGGCTTAGGGTATCTAGGATATTTAGGATTGTATGGCCTGAGCTTGCTTGAAAAATCTGAATTCAGAACGCTAACCTTTAAACGTCATAGGCTAGATCCATTCGGCAAAATGATTGTCAAATAGTACCCTGCACAATTGTTCCTCTACAAGATCAGGCATATAGAGACTTTCTTCTATCAAATAGTCTTAGCGCCTTGCAATTTCTGAATTTGATCTTGATTGAAATGAAGTCTCAAGTTCTGATCCATCAAAACCGGGATTCCAAGGTCAGTAGTTTCACGGAGTTTCTTCCATGCAAGATCAGACCTTGAAATTCATCCACAACATGGCACTGGCACATAGTCAACAGATCTCGAGATTTCGCAATACGACCCAGTATTTAGAGACTCTTTGTAGAGGCAGGCCTCTCAGATTATGTAGGTATTTTGCTTGCACTAGCGAAGATAGATGAGGTACACCTGCATAACAAATTCTTTCTCAGTTCAATAATGTTTCACATGCATTGTCAAAAAAACAATCCTCAGACCTCTTTTTGTGCCCTCAGCCCAAATTCACCAAGTCCTCAAACATCCTTGAGAACTGATTCCTCAAAGTTTTGCCGCCACCACCATCACTTCCTAGCGATGTTACTAGAACTTCTCGTACTTATTCTTATTATGGTTACTATTACTTCTTGTAGTAGTTCTAGTACAACACTGGCACATCGGTACACCCAGGGTTGGGATTTGTCTTTGGGTTTGGATTGCTGCAGCTTGATTGAGGTTGTTGAGGGTTTAGGGTTTGTTGAGGGTTTGGGCTTGATTGAGGGTGTCTGGGGTTTGGTGTTTTTTGGCTCTTACAATAAGGTTCCGGGTTGCTTGGACTTTGGAAGGTATTTGTTGTGTGTAAGGATATGCAGGGTTGGAGTTGTACGGTATAGGATTTATGATTTGAGGGTGTTTCGGGGTTGCAGGCATAGGGTTGGTCAGGGTCAGGATTTGGGGTTGTTAGTGGTCCACGCCTGTTTTGTTTGTTTAGGGTTTAGGGTTGCTTGGTATTGCAAAGGGTTGAAGGTTTTTGGGTTGTGCAGGGTCTGCGGCTTTTTGTGATTCGGGTGTTGAGGATGAAAAACATTGAGGTGTTGGTTGGAATCTTTAGCGCTGAGGAATCACATTGATTTAGGATTACTGAAGTTGAAAATATGTTCAATATTTTTAGTTGTTTATTACTGCAATGAATTTTCTACTGGTAGATTGTTATTCTCGACAGCAAAAAGGCCTTCGTGAACGGCCAAAAAGACTGGTCTACCTATCCATCTCTTTATCTGCTTGTTCTTTCGGTTTCTTTATTGGGAATCTACCTCTCTATCTATTGATCTTTATCTATCTCTTTCTATTTATCTATATATTTATTTTTTATATCTCTCTATCTATCTCTATTTGTCTCTCTGCCCGCATTGATCTATATCTCTATCTTATTTTGGTTTCTTTTTTGAAATACTTATACATTCAAATTTCTATCTGATTATTGTTCGATCTATTTGCCGATATACTTATCTACTTATTTGATTATCTACTAAATCGTATTAATGAAATCTTGTTTATCTCTATAAATTCCAAAATTTTCGGAAAATTTTGGGGCCTGGGCGCTCTTTTACCCCTCCCCCAAAATTTCCGGAAAATTTAGGAACGTCCATTTCCAAAATTTTCGGAAAATTTTGGAATCCAAAATTTCCGAAAATTTTGGAAACGGATGAAACCGATACCTCTTATAAACTAGAGCCCACGCCCAAAAACTTTCGGGAAATTTTGGGGCCTGGGCGCTCTGCTTTATCGGCTCGCAAACCTCGGTCGCATTTTTTGCAACGCGGGTTTCGGTTCTTGCGCTGCCGAATGTTATCTAATAACTCCCGAACCTTACGAGAGTCACACAATTTTTGCCGGCCTTTTCTTGTGGATTTTTCACGAGTTCTCGGTGCGTAGACCTGATTCCTAAAGAAACTTGAATCTTAAGAATATTCATTGATTTTTCGCGCAGAAAGAATATTCGTCGATGTTTCGCGCAGAACTGACGTGCCTCTTCTGGATTCCCCAAGAGAATTGAATCTTAAAAATGTTCTTCAATTTTTCATCAACTCTCGGCGCCATGCATAACCTCTCGACCGCTCGCATGTCTTGCGTGCTGTCTGTTGGCTCGAGCAACTTGGCTCGGGCGGATAGAAATGTAGCTTCCCAAGCCCACTGCAATGAAGCTGCATGGCGCAGCCCCCAGAAGTGCACCAGTCGCATACGCAACATGAAATTCGATTGACCGAGGCGAGGCCCCCCCGCTTTATCATTGCCTTCTTTTTGGACATTGCCTCAGATGGGTCGGTCTAAGAATAGCACACTTGCGGCCGTCTGTCGCGCGCGCGGCCTAGCTTTTCCGGCCTTTCCAATTGGATCGCCTCCTGCGGGCTTTCTAGCGACTCTAAAATCTCGCAAGTTTTAGGGTCCCTGGCAAAAGCTAGAGCCCCTAAAATCTTCGAGATTTTTGGTCGGGAGGGCGCGACCAAAAATCTCCGAGATGTTTGGTCGCGCCCCGGGACCCCGCAGCAAGCTGCAGAATGACAGTCAGAAAAGCTAGGCCTCGCGCGAGCAGCGAGCAGCATGGTTTATCGCTGGCTCAACTTTGCTGCCCTCTATCTGAAGTCCTACACATGCACGCCTAGCACAAGAAGCAGCAGCAGCACCAGCAGTGGCGCAGCGTGGCATATAGTAACGTGGCAGCGTAACAGCATAGCAACAGCATGGCGGCAGCAGCATAGCTACAGCAGCAAAACAGCGGCGGCAGCAGCATAGCAGCAGCATGGCAGCCACGGCCGCTTCGGCACTTCTCGCACTGCTGGAAGCTGCGGGCTCAATGGTAGGCTATAGCAAGATACATGCAGCCGGCAGCAGCAGCAGCAGCA
>CAJNIZ010016336.1:0-31060 GCA_905231905.1 Symbiodinium pilosum
TTTCAGCGTTGAGCTTGAAACCGATGCAGCCTTATAAGCGGGGGGGGGAGGGGGTGACAGCCCCCCCCTCAGCAAGAGGCTGGTAGGTCACGCCGCTGAGCAGCCGCCTGCCTGCACGCAGGGCGTGAGCGCCGCTACATTTCTCCCTTCCCCCCGTGTTGCGCTTTAATTACGCGCCCTGGGACCGCGAAAACAGCAGGGTGGAAAAAAAAGAGAAAAGACTGACAGGCACTGACTGAAGACGAAGCGCGCGAAAAAAAATCAGAAATACGCAGCAAGACAAAAAGAGCGCCAGGCACTGCCCGAAGACGAAATGTTCAAAAACAAAAGGCTTCAGCAATAAAAGCTTCAAAAACGAGCTTCAAGGACAAAAAGAGCTTCAGGAATACGAGCTTCAACAAAAAGTTTCAAGGGGAAAAAGAGCGTCCGGAACTACGCGATCGCATATTTTCGCAAAACTCGGCATATTTTCGCAAAAATCGGCAAATGTTCGCCAAAATCTGCAAATTTTCGCAAAAATCGGCAAATTTTCGCTGGGTTGCACCTGGGGTTGAACCAGGGTTGAACCTGGGTTGAATCCGGGTTCTCTTTCGAACTCGGGTTGAACCTGGGTTGAACCAACAAATTGCTTCAAAGGAAAATGAGTGCAGGGACTGCGCGAAGACGAAATGTGCAGAAAAAATCTTCAGGAATAACAGCGTCAAAAAAAATTTGAAGGGTGACTGCATCAAGACTAGTTCCGCGTGGCATCATGCACATTTTTAGGAAGTTGTTTCAATCCTGCGGAGGGTTAAAAGTAGAAGGCAAGGTCCGGTATTATTGCAATGCGTAATTGCGAAAGAGCTTATGTCCTGTTTTGCAAAAAGGTTTCACAAAAAAGTTTCAACACGAATTAAGGCTTCAGGAGCCCGGCCAAGACGAAAATCCCGAAAATGAGCTTCAAATAAAGAAGCATGACCCCCCCACGTTCCCGTGGCCCTGCTCGTACGGATTTCTTTTCGTTTTATTTCTTTGCACAAGAGGAAACAGGAAAAAACAACAAAACAAACTGCATCTGTCAGAAATCAAGATGTCTTTTTCTTTTTGCTTCGGTAGCCAAAGCCACCTGAAAAAGGCACCCTGATTTTTGACAAGAGGAAATAGAGGAAAAAACAACGCTGCATCTGTCAAAAATCAAGGCGTCTTTCTTTTTTGTTTCGGTCGGTAGCAGAAACCACCTGAAAAAAAAGATTGTGGGCAAGAGGAAATAGAAAAAAGGACCATGTTGCATCTGTCACAAATCAGTATGTTTTTTCTTTTTGTTTCGGTAGGACAAACCACGCCAAAAAGACACCTTGATTTTTGTCAAGAAAAAATATTATAAAAAAAACAATGCTGAATCTGTAAGAAATAGGGTGTCTGTTTCTTTTTGTTTCGGTAGCAAAAACAATCCAAAAAGATACTCTGATTTTTGACAGGTGCAGCTATATTATTTCTTCTGCATATGTCTGTGTACGTATGTGTAGGTATGTATGTATGTATGTATGTTCCTATATATGAATGAATGAAAAAAATCGACCGAATTTTGAGGACGCTCCGCACAGGAGCGTGGTTTTGAACGAAAAACGATGAAATTTCGAGGATGTTCCGCACGCGCGATTTTCGTCAAAATTTTGCGGCCGCTCTGCACGGGAACGCGATTTTGAATCAAAGAACGATGAAATTTGAGGATGCTCCGCACGAGAGCGCGATTACCGTTAAAATTTTCAGGACGCCCTGCGCACGGGAGCGCGATTTTGAACCAAAGAACGATGAAATTTCGAGGATGCTCCGCACGGGACCGCGATTTCCCCCAGATTTTTCAGAATCCTCCGCAAGGGAGCGCGAATTTCTTCAAAATTTTCAAGATGGTCCGCACGGGCCGCACGGGAGCGCGATTTAATTAAAAATTTCGAACGGATGCTCCGCACGGGAGCGCGATTTTCTTTAATATTCCGAGGATGCTCCGCACGGGAGCGCGATTTTGAACGATGGCGTCGCCAATCCTATATCGAAAACCTCCGCCAAACGCCGCCCTCTTGAGCCCGGAAAACCATCGTGAACGAAGCACAACTGGACTGACTTGATATAGAATTGATACAGAACTCCTCGACATCATCGATTTTCACGAATGTTTCGCACAGGAGCGTCATTTTAATCGATTTTGATGAAGATGAATCAACGAAATTTCCAGGATGCCCCGCATAGTAATGCGATTTCCGAAGATAGGAAGATGATCACAAGCGCGAAAAATCGAATTGTCTCGCGCGGGAGCGCAATGCTCAATGCCTCTTTACGCAAGAAAAGCTTAAAAATGAGGATGTCTCGCGCGGGAGCGCGATTTTACCTCAAACAGGAGCGCCGTCAGTTCGGACACGACCCCTCCTGCAAGACTACTTTAAAGGCGATGTCTCCTAATTTCTTAATCGAAAATCAACAAAAACCGCCGATTTTTTGAGGATGTCTCGAGCGAGAGCGCGATTTGAAGCGAACAAAAGCGCATCCCGAATGTTTTCGCGACGGAGAGTTTCCATGCATGGCGGGCGACAGCACATCTGAACAACTAGAAACTAAAACCCCGCAGGAATGTGGGAACAAAGCAGCTAGCTGAGTTCCCGACCGGCAGGGCCCTGTGCCGCCGAGGCGACGGAGCAGTTGTTACCAAATCACCTGTAGACCTTCAGGGAATCGGCGTAGCATCGTCACCCCAGTAGCCCGAGAACGAACGATCTCCACTGGCCGCAGTTATTAATCGGTGTTGTCGTTGGCAACCACATCATGCTCAGGACTGACGACGATTTCAATTAATCAGCGGACGCATAGCTGCAAGGTCTGGGCCGGGGAGGTAGAGGCTGGCTTCGAGTTGCCTTTCTTCGCTGCAGATTCTGTGCTCGAGCTGCTGGGATGCAGTGTAGGGCCCACCATCTCCAGCACCAGAACGTCCACCAAAATAATCTCTTGCCGGCACTCCAGCACCGGGGCCACGAACCGACCATGGAAGCGTGGCAGATGACGAAACAAGCAGGAACCATACGGATGCAACAAATGATCCTCCCACAGGTTGCTGTCCGCGTACATGCAAACGGGGTGCATCTTCAAACAGAGATGTGTTGTTTCGACGAAGTGGTAACAGTGCCGGCTCTGTCCTGACACTTGCCACTCTACGGCGTCAACCTGCTCTTTGCCGTCCGACCGTGCTCCCAGCTGTGCGGGGGCGGGCTGTAGGCTCGCCGCGCACAGGACAAAGGCGTGGAGTCCTTAAGCTCCTTGCCCGCAAGAGCCAGCTGTTCTACAAAGGAAGGATGAAGGCTTTGTCTTCCTCGGCAGTCCGGCAAAAAGAGGGAAAAACCCCGTGGCGGACATCCTCCGCCCCGACACCTCCCTTGGCCCCGGCCGTGCCGCGCAACAACATTGGCAGAAATTTGGCAGGCTGCTGCAGATGCCTGCAGCTCGCTGCCTGCCAAGGTCCAGCACGCCCACTCACGACGTACGGAATTGAACAAGCGCAGGGCGAGGCCATCCCCAATGTCGCGCAGCTGCGCCAGTTCATGTTGAGCTTACGCGCAGAACCGAAGCTCCTCCACCTCCTCCGCGCCAGCCCGCTTGGACAGCTGGGGCACTGTTGGGGCATTGGCCAATGCTGATGGATGGGGTGGCAGACATCAAGCTCCCTGACTGGGGGGCCTTGCGCCGTGCGCGGCGGCGTTGCTGTCAGCGCGCATTCTCAGTTCAGTGGCTGTCGCCCTTGCAGCTCGGGAAGGCCTGCAGCAGGACTCGAGCCAAGCAACGCTGCCCGGGTCCGTTCTTGTTGGGGGCGAGGATTTTGAGTTTTCGATGGGGCCTTCTGCCACGCTTTGCGCTGGCGCCTGGCCGTATACACCAGGCCAAGCACGCCACATCCGTTGCCAAGCCATGCACGGGTGTTGCGCAAAGCCCTTGGACGCGCTGGGGCCGGGGCACCACGCAGTCGCGTGCAACTTGGGGCGTTTATAACGTGCCGCCATTCCCGCATTGTTCATGTTTGCCAGGGCTGTTCCGGACGGGGTCGCGCTGCGTTTTGACGCCGCGCGTCTCCTTTGTATTGCCCGGCAGCACACTGCCGAGCAGCAACCCGCGCCCGCCCGTTGGGCGGGCCTATGCGTCAGAAGTGGCTCGCATCCAGCAGTTGCTCGCTCCAACAGTTTGTGGGAAGCCTTGCGGGCAAGCTGGGGGTCGCGGGCCATCCCCCCACTCGAAGCCAAACGGAAGGGGGCTGGGGCTTGGGGGGCTATCAGGTCTACGGTAGGACAGCTGTCCGTCTCAGCTGAGACGCGGACCGAAGATTCATTTTAGATTTGGAGTATCGCGACATAGCCTTGATTTTTGTTGCATCGCGAAGGGGGCGTCTTGATTGATTTGCAGTTCCGAAAAAAAAGCGGAGAATCGCCTCCTGCAATCCACATGATTTGATGCTGCGCCGACGTGTTTATTTGCTGTGCTTTTGGCAAAGTTCAACCCCGGCTTGCTAACGTTTCCAGTCGAGCGTTGCGGGTACCGGCACAAAGGCGTGCCAGCGAATGGTCACGCACTCAGATGCAGGAAGATCAGTACAGATGCGCGACGGATATTGGGCAAGTGCCTAGCATTGCCTGACACACCAATGTGGCCGCCACACACTGCCAGGTTGTAGAAGTTGTTGCTTGCCACGCGACACAGCCGGCGCATGACTCAGTTGCTCTGCATGTTGACTGCAGGTAGAAATTTGCATGGACTTTGCAACATGTTCTGGAGCTCAGGGCGAGCTTCGAATTCACACCCCAGAGTTTGCAAAGCAGGGCTCACGCATGTTTTAACATCGATGAAGGCATGAGTGCAGTAATGCGGATTAGCTTGCGAATTGAAGGTTTGTCCACCTCAAGCTTGCCATTGCCAGGTGCAGTGCGGTTGTTTTTGGAGTGAGTGTAGGGTACTTGGGACTGTGAAGCAAGCGAATGCTCAGCAGCCTCGTCTAGGCATTTGGATTGTGATCCCCGTGCTGTTCACTTGGTGCTTGCCTTTTCGACAGTGGTAGGGAATGGCCATGCATGGGGGCAGAGGTTCGAAAAGACGCTAAAGCGTACGCTGCATTCCGTGACGACGAGTTTGTGGACGAAACGCGGTTCACGTCTGAGTGTGATGTCAATGTTGAATTTGTGTTTTCAAGTTTCAAGACGTGTATACGCCAGCAGGCAAGTAGCCGTTGTGGGGGCTGAATTTGGCGCTTGTGCCATGCCCCCAGCTCGGCCAGACAAGTGCAGACGGTTGACTGCATCATTTGAGGCTGGCGACGTTGTCACGGTTGGTGTTGATCTGAGATGTAAGCAGCACGTCAATGCCATCAGCAACAGGTCCGAAGTCCGAATTGCATCTTGTGATTTGCGCGGTCTCGATTCTCAAGGAGCTGCCGTCATAACAGGCAAACGCCTTACAGTGAAAAGCAGATGCAGCACTGCACGGAAAGCTTTCGATGGAGAAGAGGCAGTCCTAGGTTGGGCCAAGCAAGCCACGTTCACAAGGCTACCAGAAAACTTATAGGCAGGGTCCCATTCCGAAGTTGTGGGTCGCCCACATGGGTCAGCTCGACCTGTGTATGTAGAGACAAAAAACGGACAACATTCCCGTAAGGGTTCATCAAAAAGTCCTCCAAACTGAAAGTGCGACCTTATAGTAGGGGTACACGAAGTTTCCACGGAGCTGCGCATGGTCTTCTGGCGGCATGTGTGCTGCATGGTATACAGTTGATGCACGACGTTCAGCAATGTGAGCAGCCTGCCTGTCACAGTCAAGTTTCAGCATGCACATTCGAAATTCTATGTCACAGACCAAGATGGATTCTCGATCGTGTAAGGCCATGTAAAGCCAAGTTCCTGTTGAATAGCTCATTTGTTTACTCCTATTGAGCTGATAGTGGAAGCACTGGGTGTGCGTATAGCTTGTACATGTGACCATGTAGGATTTATTTGGTTTCGTCGTTCAGATTCGGAATCAAGGCCCGAAGAATCTGCAGAGCAGAGCCTGGTCAACGGTGATGTCTGCCGCATAATGCACCAAGCGACCATGAGGACAGGGCAGCAGGTGTCAAGTCAATGGGTGTGTGAGCTTTTGCCTGGAACGCATGTCAAGATCTTGGAGGTTGACACCAACGCCAAGGTTGGGCGGCAGCGTGCTTTGGTGAAAACCCAGCTAGCCTATGTGACGGGATGGATGAGCATACGCACTGCGAGGGGGAACTATTTGGTCGAAAAGGTTCTTCCATGTGAGGATGTTGGATTTGACTCGCCGGATTCGAGGCAAGTCTGTGGATGTGATGCGCGCTCAGATCCCGTTGGTGTGGCAAATGTTGCAGGAGCTTTAGCTATTCATATAAAGCATCAACCGGACTTCGGGACGCTGACCTCAGCAGATTTTGTGATATCGCAGAGATTTCAGTCATTATTTAGATTTGCAAGTGGCAGTGATTCGGCAACCCTTGACTCGCAGAGACTGCGGTGGAGCTTATGGGGAACGGTAAGTCCAAGCAAGAGCCCTCCAGAAGGGCTCGCCATCCTTTCCGTTGTGCTGCTGCAGATTCGAGGTGCGCTCATGCAGATGCATGACGTGTTCTGGCGCTTGCATGAGGAATTTGTGTGTTTGGAGGATGCTGAAGCCGAAGCTTTGTTCAACGCACCTGGTGAAACACAAGCTGCTGCCATGAAAGCAAAACAGCTGAGCGAAAAGTGTCAATGCTCTGTGGATTTGATGACGCTTCCGAGTTCAACCTGGTTTACCCACCTGCCGAATCCAGCTTCTATGATTGTAGACCTTGAGAAAGGTGAGCATGCTCTCAAAGAGTTGCATGGCGAAGTTGCAAAACTGACTTCGCAAAGGCGCACTCTGGTTGCCAGGGTTAAAGCTGCGGTGGAAGCTCGAGCAGCTACCGAAGCGGTGTCTGCTGTTGTTTTGCTGGCAGACGCTCTGAGACCAGACAGGCGCTTGGATTTTCCTTTGGTGACGGAGTTGTGCGAGCGAGCTACCAGCGATCCAACGGAGTTGATTGACACGGTAAATGCATTGGCAAGTGTCTTGGAGGAGAGCGAGGAGTTGCCACGGCGTCTGAAGGCGCTTACCGTGGCTAACGAACTCATGTATGACGATACTGCTCGCCAGGCGTTTGCTCGAAGGCCGGGATTTCTGGAGACACTTCTGCAGCCAATGTCGTTTCCGTCTAGCGACGCGAGTCCCAACATTGCTTTGGACTTGGCTGCTGCCAATGCTCAGCTTCTGACGACCGAAATTGTGCGACGTGTGAACGCAGAGGCAGGTGTGATGAAAGCCGGATGTCTTCCTCTTACAGCGAACCCGACCCTCGCGGCGCCAACCTGGCTCATGTCAGTTGCGCACACGCCCAGTCGGCAAACTGGCCAAGCAGAGCATTTGCTGTCCTGGCCACGTGCTCGCGTTTCACTCTGTTCCCTGCGAACAAGCCTTCGTGGCAATGCTACAAATGTCCAGGATGCAACCGGAATACTGGATCAAGTCTATCGTCACTTGGATGAAGCAGCTGTCCATGTCTCAAAACTGCGACAGTCGCTGGATCACACGATTTCGCCAGATGTTGGGGAACTTATTGAAGATTTCTTGTCGTCTGCCAAACATGTGAACTCAAGCATTTTGGAGTGGAAGTGTCGGGCAGTCGATGCACTTGATGTCAAAGAGGCGTCTGCTGCTGCTAGTGGTGGTAGCCTTCTCTCGCCTCTGTCAAACAGAGGCCAGCGAAAGGCATTAAGTAACTTGTTAGATAGGGCCGAAAGTGTTGGCGAGAGCCTAAACGCTTGCCTGTCGGTGTTGCTAGCACGTCGCGGTGACGCAGCCAGCTAGGCAGGCGCACCATTGCAAGTGCGCACAGTTTCTCGGAGAGGGCAGGCTATCCTCCAGTTGGAGCATTCCATGCTGCTACAACCAAAGTCGGCCAAAAGGGGTGCCTGTAGCTCCCCAAACCAAGCCACCAAATGCGTAATGCTGCCCCCCAAACAACATAGGGCTCCTAATTAATGGTTCCCCCAAACGAATCTGGATCCCAGGTTTAAATTAAATTCAATAGGAGGGATCAGCATCGGCGCGGTAATAGATCAGGAGGGTTTCAGAAGGTTTTGAGAAGAATTCTAGAAAGTCCTTAACATCTGGAGAAGTGAGGTCTTTGAAGCTTTGTTTGTAAATGTTAAAATGTTAGTCCTTGAAAAGTAAAAGGCCGATGCTTTGCGCTATTTTTTAGGGCCCCCCAATTTAACGGATAATTGAGGGCACCCAAAACCTTTGTATTTTTGAGGATGTGGGCAGCTGCTGGACTAACCCCTTTTCAAATCCTCGAAAAGCAGTCTAAAAAGAAAACAGCTGCAAATTGGGTGCCCATGAAAATTGAAAGTTTTGGACCTGGCTTCAAACCTGAAACTCCGGAGTTTTGAGGTGCTCAAAATCTCGAGATTTGAGGTCTTGGAAGCTTTGCTTTTAAATGCTGAGCCTTTAACAGTAAAAGGTGGGTCCCGTGATGTGACGCATAACTGAGGGCCCCAAAACATTTTGATCATTGAGGCTCTGGGCAGCTGCTGGATTACCCTCTTGCGACAATGATTGCTAAGCCTCCTCGAATAAGCGGTCCAGTAAGAAATCGACAGTTTTTGGACCTGGCTTCAAACCTGCAAATCCGGTGTTTTGAGATCCCCAAGATTCTGAGATTTGAGGTTCTTCAAGCTCTGGACAAGGGCCTCTAATCTAATTTTCAAAGAGCAGCCTGGATTAGGACCCAAAACTGCTTACTTACTGCCTGCCGTGCTTTGAAAGCAAATTAAGTTTGTTTCTCCTACTGACTTATTCTCAGAGTTGTTTTTTCGGCCGCGCAACGTCGCAATTAAGAGCCGCCAAGCGAATCAAAGGGTGCTGAAGAATTTCGGCAACGCTTCTCACAATTAAGCCCCCCACACTAATCGGGATCTAACATGAAGGGATGGCCGTCACATAGTCATTGAATCCATATTATATTTGCATGCTGCTCAGTTTGCATGTGGACAGACAGGATGTGTTGCAGAGGCATTCCAGTGCTGGCTGGTGGTCCTTGTTCCCGTAAGTGCCCAAAACCGGAACCCAACCGGCATAAGGACTGCATGGCAACCATGGAGAATTTCGGAGATTAGTCAACTTACCTGCCCAAGCTTGTTTGTACGCATGGCTAGAACTTAACAATACGCCAACTCAGACTGAGGACCAGACGACATGGTCGAGGACAGCTTTGGCCGAGTGAAGCCACGCCCGGGTCGCAATGTTCATGCGGGATACGCGAACGACGATGACGTGTGCTTCTCAACATTCCGTTGTGCTTGGTTGCGCTTGCATTGTTTGCATGTTTTGAAGTTGGCTATCAGGAACCTCCCCCACTGGCCAGGAACTCAACAGCCCACTGTCCGAACGCATCAAGCTTGAAACATTTTGAAGCCTTGGAGGTCCCCGGTAGTGGTTTTGGCACGTTTGGAGGCAAGGGTCTCAATGTGCTGCGCCTGCAGTGCTGTTGCTTCTTTTTTTTTCCCGTTGTTCTCCAGGCCTAGGTGGAATCCGTGGCTTCAGCACGCTGGGCAGTCTTGGAAGCAGGGGCCTGATAGCTCACAAGGCCGAAGAGGGGTAGCTGCTAGGTAGATTTCATGTTTTCCGACGAGGATTTTGTTGATAGCTGGGTGGGTGGATGGATGGATCGGTGCAATGGATCGGGAATCCGATGCTCACGATTCCCGCCTATTACTAGGTCCTGAGAAAGGGAGTTGCCTCAGTTCCTGCGTAGTAAATGGGTCTCTGGACCTCTTCTGGAAGGATGGTTCTGGTCCAAGCAAAAGGTCCCGCGCTACATGTCAAACAGTTCGCTCCATACATGTTGAACCGCAGAAGACGCAGGTGCTTTGGGAACACAGCTTCCATGCCAGCTCAGCTCAGCGCATAAAGCAAAGGACCGCAGCTGTCAGGCGAAAGCGCAGTTACAGACCAATCTGCCACTATGCAGCAGGATAGCCGTAGAGAGGGGGGTCCTCATGAGCATGACTCTCCAAACACCCCCACCCGTGTGGGGGGGAACTCGGCCCTTAGATAGGGAGTGAATCCCACTGCAAAAAGATGAAGGGTGAATGACTCCCGCAAAGCCGCGCCTTCATGATACGCGAGTCACAAAAGAGCACTTGCTTGGCCACCCGCATCAAGGCTTGCTGATGCCAACCCACCGTTTCTGTGAGACTGGCAGGATCCGTTGAATGTTTGGGATTCTTTTGGCCCATTCGGCGCAGTTCAAGAAAGACTTGGGCAGTGTGCGGGTTGTGGCTTGGGGTATTTGCATGTATTTGGGGAGTGACGCGCATCTCTCGGAAATGGGGGGATGATGTTGGGGTGGTTAAAGATGTTAAAGAAGCACAGGGTTCGGGCGCCAGAGCAACTTCTAGTCGCTTGTGACTTCTCACATTCTGCCATCGCGAACTTAAGACCCGTCGTCGTTTTCCCAGCTGTGATTTCTCGACTCTCCACAGTTGCTGGTGCGTGATCCTCATATAAAATGCAAAGCTGTCATCGTTTTTCGAGCTGTGATTCTTCGACACGTGACAGCTGCATGCCTGGCTCCTCATGAATGCAGACGCGTCATGTTTTCTCATATGTGAGTCTTCGACTCTTGACAGTTGCGTTTGTGTGCTTCTCTTCAGAAGCAGAAGCCAGAGCCACGAACCTACGTCCCGGAACAACGTGCTCCACCGGCATCCACCTGCAACACCTCCCAACCCTAAAAACTGCGAATATTTGCCCCGACAGCGTCCCAACTCAGGTCAGCTTTCTGGAAAAAATCACGTGTATTCATGCAATGTCATGCAATTATTTGCTGGAAAAACAGGCTCCACCTCAAGACCGACAAAAATGCCCTGTCAACCGCAATCCAAGCCCTAAAGCCGAGGCCTGAATCCTAAAGTCCTATTGCGACAGCCCTAGAAACCCCAACCCTAGAAAACCCTGTCACTCCCAATCTGCGGGTTGTGCACTTAAGGGAAGTCTAGTGCATACTGGTGCCACGGACGGGCATGAAGTTCTTGTTTGAGGGGGGGGCCCTGGTCGGCTTTCTTCTGTACGCATGCCGGCATAAGACCCTGAGTGACAACATGGAAATAGTGCAGAACCCATGAGCTTGCCTCTCTCTGACATGGATGGCAGTTCGGCATAAGGCTGATCTACCACATTATCTGAGAGTTAATGCGCAGGTCCATACAGGTCCTAGTAGTGGAGTCTATGCATGGACCACCAGGCCGCGCGAAAGGAAGGTTGTTCTCGCATCTCGACGCGAAAGTTTTCAGATAATTCAACTTGTATGCTGTTGCAAGGCTCTCAGCTTTGTGGTTCTGAAACGGCATTACCTCTAGGAGATGCTCCGTTGGAATCCCGTGCCTCTTGAAATCCTGGCATGCGATTGAAGTTTTTCGGGCTCCACGAGCCATGACCAATCCAGACCCGCAGTGAACGCTCTACGTAGGTCGACGCTGCATGACGGTACAGCTTGTAGGCAAGGTCTCACAGTTGATGTGCGTGTACTGATACGTGTTCAGGATGGTGAGCCAAAACGTGGCTCTTACAACCTATCCGGTCTGGGTCCGAAAATGTGGGTTGGAATCAGGCCTGGGGAGCCACCCCGACCCTATCCGCTCACCTTCGGAGTGCAGGTTGATGCCTCGGATTCATGTGGTATTTCGGACATATGTGCAAGAGAGCGCTGACTGGTTGCGAAACCTAGGCCCTCAGACAGTTTCAGTATACAAATGCAGGATAATGCAGGAATGAGACAGTGATGGGCACTTCTCAAGCAGCCAGGCTGCCGTAGGCTGAGGTGTGAAGGGAGCAGGCTGTCACGTGCCACCGCGCGTTGGCGACAACCTCGCCCACCAGCGCCAACACAAGTAGGGAAGGCATAGCCCAGGGTGCACAGTTCTCGAAGCTCATTACCAAAAGTGGTCCAAATCCTGAGCGCGAACGCGATAATTACGCGAGCCCCAGGACGCCAGAGTGACATATTGTGACTACCCAAATCATCCCCGCAAATGTGTGGAGAAGAGAGACCTTGCCACCAAGCCACTCAAGTGCAGTCTGGCGCAGGCACAGGCAGCGCGGCACTCAGACTCCTGCTGGCATCTGCTGGCAAGACAGAGCCATCAGGAGATGCCCTGGCAGGCAACAAGCAGTGATGAGGAGTTGGAAGAGGATCCATCCATCAGTTATGAAGAAGTCACCGGAGCAGACCTCGGCACGGACTTTTCTTTCCCACAACCACACGCGGATTGCAATGGCTCAATGGCTATGGGATCAGGTCTTCAGCAAGAGCTGCGTCCAACTGGCAGTGCTTAGCAGCACACATTCAATCTTATGAGCTTCTAATAGAAGACCTCTATTGCCAGGAGATAGATTTGCAACCTCCAAATTCCAGGCTCCGGCAAAATTGGCCTGCGTGTGTGTTCGTGGTATCCATCCATGCATGCATTGTCAGTGACTGTGTGTACGGCAGGCGCGGCTGAGGGAGGTAGAACGAAATGCTGATGGTCCAGGGGAATTGGTCAAACTCTGAGCTGCAGGGGAATCCAGCTTGTTCTGAAATTGAAGTGTATTGAGTCTCAGCATGTGACTCAAGGCACGCCGAAGGCAAGAACTCATGTTGGAGGTGGTTACTGGTGTGTGTCTTCTGCCTCCTTTTTTCTTCTGAGCATGGGTGTAGGTGCAAAGTGCAGTGCTTCCGAAGTACGGCTTTGAGGGTTCCCGCGCAGGAGACCAAGCCGGCGCCAGCAGTAAGGATGACATACTTGTAGCTGTCAAACCAAACGCAGGGCTCACGGGCTTCCGAGGCTGGGGTGTACAAGATGATGGCTGCCATGGGGCCTTATGTTGCAAGCCAAGCTTCCAATGGCTCGTGGATCTGCAGACGTTTCTTCCAACACCATGGCTGAAGGTGGAAAGGCCCGAGTTTACAAAGCTAGCAGAAGAGATCAACGGCTGCGGACTCACATAGTGCATGCACAGCGGATGCATGATTCGAAGATGGTCGATGCCACAAGAACACTTGCCAGGATGGGGCTCCATGATTGTGAATACTCGTAATCTTTGGTTCGCATAGCTCGTTAAGATGCTGTCACGGACCTAGGTGTCCCTGCCCAAGGCTGTGACAGTTGTGTGCACCGTACCTGAGTACATGTCATGGGTGCTGGAAGACGAAAGTCGTCCGCAGGTCAAACGGCTTCATGAAGGTCATGACAAGCACAAGAACAGAATCGTAAGAAGAACCCAATTCAAGAAGGGATTCCTCCGCAGACGGTATGGCCTGCAGTTTGGAGAGTGACTGCCCTGGACGAGAGTTGCGGAACCGTAGAGGAGAATGTTCGGGGCCTGTGCAGTGTACAGTTTCAGTATGCGCTCCCTCGAATGTTTTGTCAATTGGGTGCATGACGGATACACACTTCTGTTTTGAGTCTTCGTAAGTAGGGCTTACAGCTTGTCACCTCGCAGCTGCGGCAGAGCGGGAGGGAAAAAAATTCAAGAAGCGAGTAAGGCGAGTAAATAAAGTAAAGTCTCAGTACAGAGCGCAGCCAGAAGTTTTTGCCCTTGGGGCCAACCGATCCGGGCCTGCCAGAAGGTATACGTTCGTGTTCATGTCCAAGCCTCGTGTTGCCATAGGTCCGTGGTATTCAATTCGTGGAGAGTGTCGTGCACATATGTAATTGAGGGCACGATGGGGCACGGCAAAGGCTGGGAACCAGAGTAACCAGAGTGCATGTTTTTTAGACTTAAGGTTCGGGCATTTGAACTGTTGCTGGCAGCGTTGCAGGGCTGTCCGATTTCAGAGACTCCCTAACCAACCTCTAAAAGAAAAGCTGTCGTGCTGCTGAGGGCTCCTCGGGCTGCGGTCACCTCCGGAGTTTGCCTGGCGATGTTCTCGAGCTTTTTGACACAGACTGTGCTGTGCAGAAGTTGGTTACTAATGGTCAGTTGTAGCGCCCCTAGCACGCGTCCACCGGTGCACCTGTGCTTGCAAGACGCAGCTTGTTCTTGTGCTGGGCATGATTTTGGGGCGAAAGGTTGGGGGAGCAGGGTGGGGGGGGGGGGTGGGGTAGGTTTCTCCACGATAGCAGGCGGGTTGAAAACGGCAAGATCTTGGTTTGTTTATTCCGGACGCTTGTTTGCTGGACTCAGGCTCGAACAAAGTCGAAAAACATCTGTGGTAGTCAATTAGCGTTTAGCCAAAACCTGTTACCTGCCAGGACTTGGCGGGGCCTTTCCAAAGCTGGGGCCAAAACATGTTGATGCTAGTATGACCTCCAGGCAAATCTAATTGCAGAAGTTGAATCCTCGCCTTGAATGCCAAAGGCCTGCGCGAGGGCCAGTAAGGAGCAGGCCAGAAGTTGTGCTGCACCCTCACGCGAAGCTGATGTCCAGCTGGCTTGAAGAGGCCTCTAATGGCCTGGATGAAATTCAGAGTGCCTATACAAATGGCAAGGACAAGGCAGATCGGCGGAGGAAACCTGCCGCCAGCATATGCTGCATGCCATGCCGCTGAGGAGACCTTTGACAACGTCAAGGGGATTCCTCAGCCAGGGTCACTCGATACCAATTTCTTGAAACATCTTCTTTTGGAGCAGTCTCTGCAGTGCAGTGCCAGGGTGTGGCCATCAGGAAAGAAGCCCCCATTCAGGCTCTCCATCGCAGGCAGCCAGAGCCTCAGAGCAAATCTGGACGTTTTCCCATGTCGCGGAGTTTCTGGTTCGAGCAGGTTGGAACAGTTTCATGCCCGATACCATGGAGACCCAGCCCTAGTCGTCGATTGACGCGGCAAGTAGAATCTCAGTTTCATTGTGCTTAGCGGTCATGCGGCTGAATTTTGCTCGATGCCAAGGTGGGAAGACGGCCTCTTTGTGTTCCCGATGGAAGTTGGCGATGATGGCATGGATCTCTGGAAAGTTTGTGCTTGGCTTTGCCGCGGCTGGTAAATTGAAGTCCTCTGCCTAGGTTGGGACTGTTTCCAGCTTCTTGAAAATGGCAGCCATTACCTTGGCTTGCATTCGTTCACTTCACGACAACTGAGTCAATCGCCGCCGGTAGCGTGCGGATGAAGATAGACAGGTCGTTGACATTTTCCCGTTGTTTTCCGAGTTGCCTCAACCAAGATGAGTCCACGCATTTGGTGCTGCTGCCGATGCAGTTGAAGAAGCTAAAGATTAAAAATGAATAAAGATTCACCCGAGGTTGGGACCGCGTCATCTATCCGAGCATTGATGAGGCTTTTGGACGGGCAAGCCTGGAGCCAAGGGAATTGCTGAGTCATGCGAGGCCGGCGCGGACGACAAGTACACTGCCACCTGGCAATAAGCAGAGGGTTTGATCATCCCGTGTGGCGGCATGATGCTTTAGCTTGCAACTCAACTCATTTGTCTGCTCCGAACCTGCATTGCGTGAACGTGAAGGTCTGTGGGCCCGACGACTCTGGGCAGAACAGGCCCGCATCTATGATTCTTCGACAGTGTTGAATTGTCATAGGAGCATTTTGGCCAGGAGTTGGCAGATTGGAAAAACGGAAACCGAGGAGGCCACCCGTCATTGCAAAACACAAGCTGTCTGGCGAATCTCTTGGAATATCATGACGTCACCTGGTGACTTGGTGGAGGCAGAGAACAGACTGACAGGATAAATTGAAAGACTTTTTCAGCGACACAAATGTGCGTGGTTTTGTCCACGTTCAAAGTGAGATGTTGTATTTTCAGACGATAGGGTGCGCAACAGGAAGGCAGGAACAGGTGCTTTGGAGGCAGCATTGCAGACTCATGACTTTAGATGTTCACGCTACAGCACCTACATGCCTGCAGTCTGAAGATCGGCGCGGTGTTCAATCACCATTGTTGGTCACATGGTCCGTTTTGTTGCCGTAGCTGTTCGCTGATCGGAGTTGATTTCAAAGCTGGAGTTCAAAAGGTATGTAGTCATGGACCGTAGACCCCTCCACGAAATAAACGAGGGCAGGCAGGCCTCAACCATTTTGTGCCGGGGGGATCAGCTTCTAGGAATTCATTCAGCAGCCCAGCTGCGAGGTGGCATTGACAGACTCAACCCCCATACCTGCTCAATTAGGCTACGAGAGGGATTGTTTTACCAACTCGCCCATTTCGCCCTGCAGATGATTCAAATGCACAGCTTGGCTTTTGTGACAACCAAAATGTTCTCGTACGAGAACAGAGCTGCCGGTCTGTAATGTTTTTGTGGCGTTAAGCTTTTTGCATACTTCCGAAATAAAGAAATAAGTTGAGCAAACGAGCTTTTTGCAAGGCCACGCCAGGCTCTCACTTCGTCGTGTGCGTATCCCTGGACGAGAAGGGAAAGGCTGCGAATCGATATATCCACTTCTTTTTTAACGTAGCGTGCTTCTCGAGCATCAAGCACTCGCGCGGCAGGTCAGTCGAGTATCTTGGGAGAAACTGTGAACGAACCTGTATGTCTGACCGCTGCGGCAGTTTTTGATATGCTTCCGAGTGCTCTTTCATCTTTAGCCAGGAAAGTAAGGAGCACATCAGGGAGCACTGGATATCACCATTGGGTGACGGTGCTCCGCGTTTAACTAAATTGTGGCAACTCATGCCCCTGTGCTGTGCTTGCAAGCTTCACATGGACGAGATGATGGGATGATGCGCATAAGCCGACTGGAAAAATATACTACTTGAAGTTGAATTGACACATCCGCTTGTAGGGTGATCCCACGCGCGTGTTGGCACGGCCCGCATGTAGTCTGCAGTTTGGCTCAGTCTATGGTTGATGTTCTTCCACGTGACAGGATTAGATAAGCTCACATAGACACCAGAGCCTGCCGGAATTCTGTGGCCTGGAGCTAAGCTCAGACATTGATGGACAACAGGGGAGGGGATAATATTGGAGCTTGAGCTGAATTTGAGCTCTTTGAGCTGAGGTCGTGCCTTGAGGAAAAGCAATGATTCCGCTTGGAGGTGGTCTTGGCCCAGGCATGTTCCTCCTTTCAAACTACTCCCGGAGGCATCCAGCATACATAGGGCTTCGGGTTTCTCTCCTCGTAGCAGCCACGGCGCGACTAGAACAATTTGCAACAGACCTCCCTGATCCTCCCTTCTCCCTGCCTGCTCAAGCTGATGATGTGGAAGAATTGGCAACATAAGTCCGCAACATTTCGCAACAATGGCTTGAAAAGACAGGTCCGGGACAAGGCTTGTAAGAAGCGAACGGGGCTCTCGCGACAAGGCCATCTTTCTAGATGCAGCCAGGCCATATCTTCACCTAGCACGCGGGCTTCGTACAAGCCTCACCCTTCATTCAGACGCACCAGCTGTTTGCACAACTCAACACAATGGAAGAGATTTCCGTCCCCATTACATTCTAGAATGCCTCGCCCAATGCCCAACACATGGTTGTAAGAGTGTTGCAAGATGTTCAGGGCTGGTGAACTGCGCCTTGTGGAGACCGAAAGTGTTGCGGCGATGGCTACGCCCTTACCTCTGCGCTCATGCACGTGCTTCACCAGCCTAGGGGCACGTTGCCGTTTTGTATTGGTCGAAGACTTTTTGCGTGGGAGCGGCATCGCGGGCCAGCGCCCTTTCTCAGCAGTCACCGTGTGCCAGATCGGATCCGAGATGCTGTGCCGTTGCGAAACCGCGCTCCTCGCACAGATTGGCCGCAGGATGTGATGATCATTGGTATTTGTCCAAAAGATGGGGCTGGTATTGTGAAATTCCGCTGGTACACGCGCAAGAATTCTGTGCTGACCAAAGAATTTCTCGTTCCTAGAGGACTTCCTGGCGAGGTGGTCACTGTTGAGTTTGGCAAAGTTGTGGAGAAGAAATACCCCAGAGGGGACCTCGAAGTATACGTGAACCCCAAGGTTCAGACAATCCGAAGCAGTCGCTACGAAGTGCGCCCACTATGCCCTCACTATAGTTCCTGCGGTGGCTGTGATTTCCTGGACTTGACGTACGGGCGTCAGCTGATAGAAAAAATGCGCTGGATTCAGCATGCACTCGGACAGGGGAAAACCCCTATCGGGCACTTAGAACGGATGCGTCCCTCTTCGCCCCAACATCGGTACGCATATCGCATAGAATGGATGCTTCACGAAGATGACGGCGACGTGTTCATTGCCCCCCCTGGCTACGCTCCACATGCTCGTCCCGCAGGTGAGTCTCTCCATGGCTGCGTTTTGGCCCCTCAAGCCGCTGTCAGGACGTTGAGCATTTTCTCGGATGTTTTCATGGAACTTCGCAAGTCAAGGAGAACAAGCTACAGCATCTACAACGATGTGAGAAGTTGGGGGACTTTCCGAAGTGTCATGGCTTTCACAGCAAGAGGCGCCCCACGCACAGACAGTCGAAGGCGGACTGAAGTTTTGCTGAACATTGTGCTCGGCAATGAGGTAGGAAACGTCCAGGAGGTCTTGGAACCTTTGGCGAGTGCCATTGTTGAAAGGGCTCCTCGGAGCCTGGTTGGCATCGTGGCAAACGTCGCCAGATCCAGGCGTGCAATGATGGGTGGACGGAGAGAGGTGTTGCTTTACGGGCGGCGCTACGTGCACCAATCTTTCGAAGTTCGCCTTGATGGTGATGTGCACCGTTTCTTGCTAGAGATTGGTGCTGGATCTCGTTTGGCAGCTCACGGCGGGATGCTTCAAGAGTTAAGCGAAACTGTGGTTGCCATGTGTGGCTTGATGGACACAGATACTTTGTGGCACTGCTTCTGCAGTGGAGGCGAGCTAAGCTTAGCCCTGGGGAAGCTTTGCCAGCACGTTGTCGCCATTGGGACATCAGCAACAGAGGTTGGAGAGCTGAAGAGAAATTTGGCTGCAAATACTGTTGCCAATACCACCACAGTGCTTTGCAACCTCAGGAGCCCATTCACCCTGAAGCAGCTTTCCTTCCATATCTCGCAGTCGCAGCAACAGCGGCTTTTGTTGGGTACCGGGGAAGAGCAGGACAAGGCTCGGGAGTACGCGCTCACATGCTTCGTGCCAGGTGAGAGCCGTCGACGCCAAATGCAAAGACTTACAGCTGCACCGTTCAACGCCCCATTGCTGCGCAAAGATGCCATGGCACACCAAGAACTACAGCTGCTTTTGCCGGCCTTTGTTCGAGACTTCCGACCTGCGCTTACGACCTTGCCTGTCCCAGTGGACAGGCAAGCGGACGCAGAACATTCCCAGCCAGCTCGCGAGGTGCCCCCGGAAATGGAAACCAGACTGAAGCGCTTGTATCGCAGACTGGCGTTGAAGTATCATCCTGACAAGAATCCCAACGATGAGGACGCGTCAGAGCGTTTTCAGGCCCTGACGAGAGCTTACAAGGCATTGGTTGGAGAAACGGCAGGAACTGAAGATGGGGATCAAGATGCTATTGACCCCTTCCTTGTTGCTAAGGCCAGTTCCTACAGAGTAAAGTCAAAAAACTTTTGGAGGTATGAGCGAACTGCTCGCAAAGCTCAGCAGCAGCCAGACAGTAGTGACACGCCAGAAGGAGAAGAGCAAAAAGAGGACTCAGATGATGTGGCAGCGAAGGTGTCTGAGGCTTTTGGCGGCTCAGAGGACGAAGGTGAAAATGAAGACTGGGATGTGGAAGGTGGAGATTCGGATGTTGAGATAGAAATCGAAATCGACAGCGCCTGGGCACAAGCCCCCCTGTCGTCCATCCCTGAGCCTCCGCCGGCGCGTATTAGCAAAGCCACAAGCTCAGCTACGGATGTTGTGCTACCAGACGGTGATACAAGACTGGCCCAGGTGGGCACTGATTCACCACCTCCTACCCTGCCGCCTCCAGATGTAGTTCTGGTATGTCAGCCACGAAACCGAAAGAAGGGCCGGGGTACTCCTGGCTATTTCCACAGTTGGTTGAGATCGACAGCTGCTCGCGCCATTGTCTATGTCTCCGTTGATGCATCAGCCTTTCGAGCCGATGCTGCGAACCTCAGGGAGCTCGGATACCATGTTACGAAAGTTCAACCTTTCGATCCCGAGCCACACCGCAAACCCATCCTTGTGGTTGCCAGATTTGAGCTCATCCGACCACTTGAGGGCCTGGAAGAGTATACAGACCACACCGAGCGTTTGCTTCCAGGCATGCCTGATCTTTTGCCAGATGTTCAGCCTGTTCTTGTGGCTGGGGGCTACCGAGCCATTCCTGCGCCAGAGAAGAGATAATAAGATGCTTCTTGGATCATAGTTTGCAGCATGCGAAAAGCCCGAAAAGGTCTCAGCATGACTACGCATGTACCTCAGCATGTCTCTTCTTTTGTTTGCATCTGCCAGGTCCAGGCCCGGCGCCTCCACCGCCCGAGCTGCTGAGGCCAAAGCCAAATGCGGCGTAACAAGCACAAAGCAAAACGTGCTTTTGCACGCTGTTGTGCATTGTTGTGTAAGTGTTCTGTGCCATCAGGTACAAGAACGCTTTATATTTGATCGTGGATGCGAGCTTAGTTGCTGGCATTTGCTCTCATCTGCTTTTCGCTTCCTCCCTCAAATGAGGTTGGTTACACCGTCATTCTTCTTATGTCGCTGTCAGCCGGAGCATTTAACTCTGGAATCAATTATGCGGGGCAGCCTGGTGCCACAGCAACACAGCACATACGAGATGAGAATCAGATTAGTGATCGCGAGGTCTTCGTATTGGTGGCTGCTGCTTCCATGGCATCCAGATCTGACCAGCCCGAGCTTCAACTGCTTCGCCTCTACTTCCCAAAGCAAGGATTGTGTTAGAAAGCACATTCGAAAAAAAAACTTCAGGTGCATGAGCACCTGCATTGTTCCATTCTTTCTCTTGGCCTTCATCTCCTTGTGTCTCGACAACACTGCTAGTGTCCTGCAGTTGGTTACAAAGCTTATCTTGCTGCCTCAGTCAGCAATTGCAGGTTTTTCGACATCCTGAACTTGATCTCCCTCATGGCAGAAGCATATCCTGGAGCGGGCAACATGTTTTCCAGCGATTGCCCCAAACCCGTCGTGCGCCTAGAACGGCGGCATGGAATTAATTAAGCTACTCTGCTCTGGCATGTCAACTGGCGCCTGCTCCAGTTGGAAGCCATTCTGCGGAAAAACACCACCATCTATCTCAACGACGCGGCCGTAAATGGCACGGCCCCGTACATCATTCCCGCAGACACGAAGGCCGTGCTTCAGCGATTCTGCTTGCAGATGTGCCTCGCCCATGGAGCAAAACAAACGAACGTTCGACCATGTTCGACCGTCACGGAGGTAGACATCCCCCGCAACTTGTGCAGCAATGCATGGGCGCGTTCCTCAGTCTCCAAGTCTGCAGCATGGCTCGAACCCACTTACGGACAGATGCGGTGTACTGGAGGTGGTCGCGAATGCTCCGGCCTGAACTCGCACAATGTTGTCCTTCTTGGGTTACGGTGCCCCCTTTCTTGAGCAAGGTGGCCATGCTTTTGGGTGTTCTTTTGGATTTCGTGGCGTTTGTTCCCCAGAGAGCAGGGTGAGTTTTTGCAAGACTCCTTGCAGTCAGAGTAGTTTCATGCCGTTCAGCTTGCAAGGACGCGAGTTGGTTACAGGATGTTTAAGACAAGTGTAGAGCGGCGGCCTTTGTGAAGCTGGCGAAAGGAACGGAGGCATGTAAGAGAGAAATTGAGCTGTGAGGCTGATGCAGGGCCAGGGCCAGGCACAGGAGCCCCGCCAGTTGAAGATGATGAAGTGGAGTTGTTCACTGTCAAGGACAATTTTTGTTTGAGCAGGCTGGCTTGGGGCAGCAGCTCATGATGGCCCAGCAAGGTGGATTCCAAGGCTGAGCTTTGGCCGCGCCATACCTGGTTCGAAGAGTTTCGTTGGTCTGCTTCTGAGGTGAGCCACCCGGCAACGGGGGTGGCCCCGGTGCAGGAGGCAAGACGATGGACATTTCAGGAGGTCGTAGGAGTTGCTTGGAAAGAGGCAGAGGGCGATTTCAGGGAAGCATGTCAGACCTCAGAGTGAGAGGCCAAAATAAAGATTCCGTTCATTCAAAGCATCATAAAGCATCCTTTTCCGCATCCTTCGGCCTGCACGACAAAAAGTCCCCCCCTCCCTCACACCCGACGGCCACCTGGGCTGGGAACATGTTTATGCTTTCGGGTTTGCCTCCGTCTCGTGATGGAACCAAGTCTCAAACTGAGCCAATTAAGATCAGTTGCAAGCCCAACCGACAAACATTGCTGCTCGAATTCCAAGGCATTGTTGAAACTCCTTGCGCGTGACTAGAGCAGCCACCTTGTGGAAAACTGCCAAAGATTTCGTGGACTTCATGCACGGAGGCTTTTAACATGGGTGACCAAAAATCGTTGCGGCGTGTTCGGGAAGATCCGCAAGCACTCGTGAAGTGTTCACGAGTGGTGCGCTGCAGCTGCATGCTGGAACCTCACCGAAAGTGGCCGTCCTCGTCGCTGCCGTTATTTTTGGACCTCAAGAGACAGGGATCGAGCATCTGTGGGCTGCCATCCTCGTAACTATGGTCGCTTTTCGACACTCGTACCCTCGTCGCAAGTCATGAGTGTCCAGTCAAGAATGTCGGTTGACGACAGGGAGTAAGTCAGAGCAAATTGTTGAAGGTTTGCAAGATTTCGCAAGCAACATGCCAGGTCCGAAGCATGAGGCCATGCAATTAGCGGTTTATCCTGCTGCAGAGTCTATGGTGGACATTGTGTTCTCGGAAACGATTGTTTGACGAAAAGAGGGTGTTGAAGTGTTGGCCGGCCACAAGAGCGTGAAGAACGCCTGGTTTGCTGAGGAGCGAGAAGCGGAGCGGCGCACGGGCTGCTTGATTTCCACATTTCCGAGCGACCTTGAACTCATTTCAGCTTCAACTTCCAGCTAGCTGAGGAAAGCACCCAATTGCTTCATGCCGAGTTGGCAAGATCGATGTATTGGAACTTGCGCTTTTGTGGAAGCAGATTGGCTCGTGCTGGCGCATGCTGTCGCGTCAGGGAGGAGCCTCCAGAACGCAGGAACTCTTCCAAAGGTACACCAAGCAACCCAATCGGTTCTGCACTGCGAGCTACCTTGATCCTGAGACAAAAGCAACACTGAAAGCACAAGCGCCTGGAGGGCGGGGTTGCGCAAGGCAACTACTCTCGGCCGATTAATCGCTACTTGAAGTCACCATCTTCACTGGCCATCAGCAGTCCATCAGCTACACATAGAAGGTCATGGTGCTGTTTGCATGCTGGATAAAGGATGCAATTGTCTTCTCCTCGCTTACACTGGGCTCTTGAGGACCAGGGACCAGCAGGCGTATATCAAATGCTATTGGCTTTTCAAAATTCTTGTCCTTCCCTAAGGCCCCCAGGTGCATTTGCAAGAGCAGACCCGTACAACTTGATGCCGTCTGTGAAACACAGATCGCATCCACTGCTTCAGCACGGTTGGAGATTCGCAGCGTCCGCAGATAGCTAAGGCTACTGTGATTTCAAGACTGCATGTCTCTCAGCAATCTGTACGACGGGGTATCTGCTGTAGTGAGTACGATGGGTCAGTTTCCAGACGTGAGGCATAGTTTTAGAGACGTGGGCAGGTTTACGGTCCATGCTTGAGGTTAGGGCTTGCATGGGCCTGCCTCTCGGTGCGCAGGCGGAACGCAAGTTGGAGTTCAGCCTGGGTTCAAAAAAGGCAGAATCTTGCTTTTGACCAAATTCTCAGGTTCTGGCCCCTCACATGAAACACCTCTAGCTGAGTCGCGCTGTATTGTCTTGGTTCCGATCAGGGCCTCTTCAAGCACCCGTTTTGGAACCAGTGGCTTTCTCTTGGGTAGACACATGCATCATTGATCATTGTGATAGGAGGGCCCGCACGGAATCCGCCGAGGCCTCAGAAACCAAGATGTCGCACTAGCATCGGTCGCAGTCACTTCTGCAATATTGCTGCATGGCTTTAGGCGTGGACAGGGTTTTCAACCCTTTCAGGGCTCTGGCACGCAGCTCAGAACCAGGGAAGTTTCGCACTTTTCGCGCGAGCTTTCTTGCAATTCCTGCGTCTGAGTCAGGTCAAACGCTCTCGGCGTGAGATGCGGGCTAGTGCAAAGCTGTTGGTAGCCATTGGGCCCCGTCGTTTTGGCCAAGGCCAGGGATTGGTGCGATGGGCAGCATGAGGTCTCTCTGAATGTACAGTTGCAGAATGGTACAGGGCCAGTCCACCTTTGTTGCAGCCCGTTTCTGAAGAAACTGGTGGGCAACGGTCGTAGTCAGTAGTCTGCGCAGACTGCTCAGAAGAGTCGACGCGACCAAAATGCCATGCCTTGATGCACTGGGTGTTCATGATAGGTGCTTGTGAGCCTGGCGGATGCAGCCACCATTTTCTGCTTGCAAATCCGCAAGTTGAGGTAGGAGAGATGAGATTAGAGGACAAAAGATTGGCTTCGACTTCTCATCAGGTTTGCAAAAAGTTGAGGTCAGGTGAGAGAGGCAACCAGAAGTGCTCATTGCTTCGGCAACCTCATAGAGATGGCACCTGACGGCGATCTGAACTTAGTGCACATGCACCACTTGTCAGTCTTGCTGGTTCTAATGCGCACTTCCAACTTGAAATTTCAACTTCTTGTGGAGATCCTACCCAGGACATCCTGGAGGCTCTGAGGCCAAAATCTGTCCAGGACGCAGAGCTGCGAAGAAATTCATTCGCTATCTAATTCCATGCAAGCTGTTGCAACTGGCGTGTCTGCAATCTGCAGTGCTTTGCGTTTGTCAGGAGCTCCACGCTGCAGTTGCAGCAGGCAGCATGCGACTACAGACTCTCTGCAGAGTGCCCACATTATAATGATGATCTGAAGAGATGAATTTCCAACTATTGAGAGTGTTATCTCGACTCGGACATGCTGCATTGGCCGTCTTGTGCAATGTATTCTTCCAAGCATGTCTCGGGACCGAAGTGAGCCGGACCCCAACCTTTGGCACGCATTCTGCACTAGTTCCTAGAGGATTCCAGAGGCAAGACTTTGCTATACTTTGTTACAACTGGTAGCTGCATTGGGCGTTCGGTGGGTTGACCACTCGATAAAGTGTTTCGAACCTTTTCCACCAAGAAAGCCAGGTAAGCCAAGAGCAGTTCCGCCCATCGTCAACCAGCTGCAGGATTTTGTGCTACAACAACAACTCTGCGAGGCAGGAGCAGTGTGACCAGCAGAAAACTTGGATTTGGCGGGCCCTCGGCCATTGCCCCCAGATACCCATCACACTGGTGCCATTGCTTCAAGAGTAGTCCGCCTACTTGCTGACAGGAGCGCTGTAAGTCACGTCTGCGCGACAGGGCCGCATATGAGGCTGGCTGCCTACAGTCAACAATTTGGCGGAATCGTCACTAGCCCGTTGCAGCTACCTGTTGCCACAGCCCTGCGAGTTGAACCGCTATCTCAAGGCTAAGCTCCTGCCTTATGCAGATCATGCAGACCTTCCAGGAGGAACAGGTGCACGTGGCCATGGACTTACTGACAGGGAGTAAGCCAAAGGCAGTGTTGACAATTGAAGGACTCCAGCGAACAACGACGCCTGGCCAAAACCTGAAGGAGAGATGTTTGCTCCATGCGTTCTGCACTTAATAGAGTCTTTCTGCACACTGGGGGAGTAGTGAGGTTTGCCTCAGGCAAAAGCACAGTGTCGCCTACTGATGTGATGCCAACTGATCGGTAGCATGAGATTTTATGACAGCCAAAGATTAAAAACAATCTGGTAAGTATAGTGCAGACTTCCGAGGACGATGCTCGAGGGCATGCCGTGCCCTGACTGTCCTTCATCGCATTGCAAACGGCACAGTGGCTGCACCAGGTCATCAAGGCAGTCCATGGCCGGTTTGCAGCCTTAGACGGGCAGTGCGACGTCCTGTGTGGAAGGAGGCCGGGGACATCAAACGTTGTCAAGGTAAGTGTTGGATTGCTGGAGGCTTGCTCACTTGGTCGGTGGCCCGCCACTAAGCTTTTGCACACGGCGGGTTTGTAATTAAATTCTGTTTTTGCATCCCTGCACATGCCAAGGTTCCTAAGCAAATGTTTCGCGCTGACGCTCGCGTCAAAAAAAAACTGGGGGCGGAAGTCCAGCCTCACAGTGATTATGCGTACTTACATGTACTTCCTGTTGCGGGCCAGCCGCACAATCGCAGCCACTCTTCGAGAATGAAAGCGTTGATGAGCATCCCAGCATCACGACACTATTGATCGCAAGTGGGCTTGACGATGGTGTACATCCCATACGTTTAGATGTTGTGAGGCATGAGTCCATTTCCACGTAATGCCGGGCTTTGCGGAAGGGAGCCCTGGCTCCAAGCCTGCAAGGATGGGTCGGATGGGCGAGGCGCCATCCCAATTGCCAGTCAACTGCTAGTCAAGCCGAGTCAAGCCAGTCAAGGTTTGAATTTTGGGATTCAGCCAAGGCCAATCTGCAGCACCTTTTGGGCCTTGACGACATCAGCTCGCATGTGGCTGGGGGGTCACATTGCCTTCATGACATTTCATGACACGATTGTTGGGCTCATCAGCGCTGTCGTTACCCGTGTTGCCGTCATTGCATGTTGTTGCGGTCATTCTTGGTGCTCTTCACATTGTGCTGTGCATGATTATTGCCAGGACAACAAAAGGATCAGGGCTTTAACTTTTCCACCACTACTAGTACAACCTATTGGAGGGAAAGATTTAAATCCACATCAAAGATGTGATTGTGCGCGCCCCACCAGGACTTGAATCCCGTGTTGAAACCTGTGGAGTGGCTTGTTGCTTCATGCGTTCAAAATCCGTACCTGACCCGAACCCGGTTCGTACCCTGCCCTGCACACGTTTACAGTTTCCCAAGTCCCCTGGCCGACGTGCATGAATCGGGGGAGGGTGGGGGTGGTTGGCAAACTAGATGGGCGTGGGGAATCATTATGGTGACAATCTTGGATGCATATGCCTGAGTCGCGGCTTGGGGTTAAGGTTTTCGATTTTCTGGAAGAACAGGAGACGAAGTGTGCTACACACCCTGAGCCCTGCATCTAGCGGTTGGGAGGAGAATTAGGGGTCCGTGCAAAACCTGCAGCATCTGGTCTCTTGTCAAGGCTCGGCGACGAGCCAGCATGCTTGAAGCTGCGAAGGCGGTGCTCAGTTCTTGGAATTTCTTGGAATTGAGAGTGTGATTTGCACTGCGGATCAAAGGCACACGAGGAGATGCCGGCACCAGGGCGCAGGGCCAGGCTTGTGCCTTACATTGCCACCTTACACTGGTCCGCTGCTAATGACCTGTAGAGCTCGGTCAAATTGAATGAAATCGCCATGTTGGTTGACATCTGGCGAGGTTCTGGGTGTTCTCGAATTCCAGTCGCGTGCAGTGTAAACAGCATGCCTCAAGTTCCAACCATGTCGTCAGCCGACGCGCCGTTTCTGTTTTCCAGCTCATCCCCAATCATTGCGATGAGCCCAAGTCATCCCAAGTCCAAAGGTTCATGGAGCACGGCGCGAACCGACTCACTCAGACACATGTTTGCAGGGCACCTCCCACACAGAACAACTCCCCGCACCCACGGTCCAACCTGTAATTTTTCCTGACTCCCTGTCATAACTTATGACATTGACTGGCTCCGACGTCCGACGTCCTTTGCACCTCCGTGCTCGTGATCCTCTATGCCCTGAACTGGCACCTCTCCTCAGAGTCACGCATTTCAGCACATCATACTGCCATTTAAGACAGGTGTCGAACGCAGACCCGAATTGTGCAGAAAGGCCGGATCCAGCCTGAGGCCTGCACAACATTCTCACGGGAGTGCAAGTGGCAATTTAAAGCTCAGCCAGGTCAAACAGCTTTATTGCCGAGAGAAAGTCCGAGAGCCTCAGCTTGAACATTTTTCAGTCTTTTCGTGTTGCCAGCATGAGGACTTCGAAAGCCTTGCAGCATGGAATCAAGATCGCCGATTCTCAGATGCCTTTGTGTCTAGTTTTAAACCCAGAAGATGCCAAAAGCCGCGGAGATGGAAGAGGCGGCCAAAGAGTTCGACTGGCTTGCCGGTTCCAGCTAAGCCTCGAGGGACAAGGCGGTGGAAGCCTCAAGAAGCTTTTGCTGGAGAAACGAACGAACACGATTGAGGACGCAAATGCAGAGGACAAGCGGATGCTGAAGCTGCGATGGAGAGCATTGTTGCAGGGGATTTGACAACTGCCGAGGCATTTCTCTGCCAGAGTCAACTAGGTAGATGTGTCGTTACGGATTTGGTGCAGAAGTGGGCAGATCCACAAATCGAATTCACGCCTGGGGCATGTTGGGGTCCTTTCGGACTACAATTTGCGATTGCGTGTAAAAGAAAACCAAGTATACCATCTGCCCTGCCCACGCAAGCACAGCGCAACCGTCACTGGGGTTTGACGACCGAACTATGGCTCAACGCTGCCATAACGTCAACAGCGAAATTTCAACATTACACGACGAATCCGCACAAACTTGGCGCAAGCTCCACGCAAGCGCACGTAGCTGTTGGCAGCCTCTAGCCCATTATGGCTCTCTGAATGTCTTTAGCAGACAGTGCGGCGACGTTCAAGAAGTGGTTGCTTGCTAGCAATATGGGTCTTTCCATTCATTGGGGGTCAGGAATTCATGAAAAGGAGCATGTTCGACCCGTCCGATACATACCCGAAACATACCTCGATGATCCTCGATACATACCCCAACAATGTCCCTTCGTCGAGAGCCCAGTGCTACGCACCATGCCCCGAAACATGCCCCAATCTGAACATGTTTTTTTGACGACAGTTTATCCGGAAACACACCATCTCAATTGGCTAGCGTAAAATTAGCCTGGCCGAACACCACTTTGAGCCAAACTGCGCACCTGGCCAGCTCCGCTGAAGCGCACCAACTCGTACTTGGTTTATGGGTGCGCCAGATTACGTTCCCGAATGCTCTGTAGAAGGATTTCCGTTTTAGGTCCAGGGGTCCAGGAGGTGACCAAAAGTCGTCGCGTTTGTGTCCGCAAAGCGTTCGCGAGTGTCTCGCATACCTCGCAGTCGCGAAACGCAGAAATCGCAGTTCTGGTCACTTTGGACTTGCTCCTGGTCTTCGCGTTTCAAACACAAGGATCGGGGGGTCCTGGTCGCAAAACATGATCGTTGGGGTTATGATGGCACTCCTTGCCAGCCCCAGGATCGCAGCAAGTAGGCGAGGTGCTGAGTTGCGGGTCACCCCCTTTCATGAAGTAGGTAAACTGATCTGATCAAACATTTCAGTCTCAGCAACCATGACGCTCTGCAAGGCCGCCACAGTCACGGTACTCAACATCATCTGCCGCTCAGCCATCATCAGATTGCGGAGGCTGCCTGTTGCTCGAGATTTTTGCAGCCAAAACTCAAGGATACGAGAAACATGCAAAACTGTGCAGCCGCAAGCAATAGCAAGGAACAGTACTCTGCAGGCTTGAAAGGGGACTCCTCAGGAATTTTTCCGGCAGGAGTTTCCAAAACTCAAAACTGCAACGCATCGTTGGCTTGTGAAACATAGGATCCAGCGCAGATCCTTATCGGCAGGTGCGTCTAGGAAAACTGCAGCGCCTTCCTTTAAAGATTTCTAATCCGGATGAACACAGAAAATCTGACAGATCACAGGTCTCTGATCAAGCGCTTAGCCATGGCCACGCACGGACTGCCCCCTCCGTCACAGTGGCCAGACACCTGCTTCAGGATCTCCTGGCACAAGGATTTTTGCAAAGTTAGTTTGCCTATGACAAAGCATTGTGGCAGGGGGATAAGGCAAGTTTGTGCTCATAAGTTCCGACAAAGTCCTTATTGCAGCAAAACCTTTTACGAGTCAAGCAAAGTCCTTCAAGCTCACGTCATTCAGGGGCTGGTTGCTGTCGGTAACCTGGAAGAGCGAGAGGTGGCGCAGCCTCACCTCAGCCTCATTCACCTTGCTGTAAATGCTGTGCAAGGACTTCACATCCTGGCGGACAGTCGCGCTCACAATCTTGCCTCCATAATGTTGCTGAGGGCCGGACTGCAAGGCTTGCAGCATGCTCATGGTAACGTCCTTGCCGTTGGCCAGAGCCTGGCAGCTGACACCGGAACTGCCGCTCGAGGAGCCGGAGGCGTTCTGGTCAAGGATCTCCGCCAAAGCCTCGCCCTTGTCAGCGCCCAGGCTCTTGCCCTTCACCGCCGTCATCTTGTAGTCTTTCAACTTCCTGAAGCCCCAAAACTGCGCGCCGGAGGTCCCCTCGCTCGATCGCCTGAGAAATCCTATAGGGTGTAGGGCGCAGTGCTTAGGGCACAAAAAAAGCATCTGCAAAACCTTGCCCCAAGAACCCTTCACCCTGCAAGCCTTCTTGACCTGGCCTTTGTCGAACTGAAGCTGCCCCAACATGCCGCTCCATGGCAGCTCGTCGAACGTTCGACTCTGGCCTCGCTCGTCCAGGCGCTTGCGCTTGAGGTGAAGGACTGGGCTCTCCAGCTGCAACTCCCAAGCCTTACCCTTCTTGGCCAGGGCATTGTTAATGTAATTCGTCTTCTTATGTCTTCTTGGAGTTGAACTTCTCCTTCATGCTCTCCGGCCAGTCCTCCCACTTGGCCTTGAACGCCATGGCCCATGGCCTTCAGCTTGTCGCGCTTCTCCTGCCGCCGTCCTTGCCGTTGGCCTCGCTTTTGCCGGCCTGCTCGGTGGCTTCCACAGTGCGGCGGAGTGTCTGCTTGTACACAAGCTCATTGTCGTAGTGAAGGTCGTCCGACTTGAAGTGCGAAGGAAGAGGGACACGAGGATTTGGCGCTGGTGGCTCTGCCTGCTGTGGTGTGTTTTGGGTCCACTCCGGACTTTCCTGCCAAGATTGCCAAGACTCCCACCACTGCTTGCCCTGGTACTGGCTTTGGTCCCATCATCACCCATCACTAAAATTACCGAAAGGGGGGGGGCGTACTCCCCTTTCGGGAATTATTCTCCGGTAATTTCAGAGCTCATGTTAATATTCCCGAAATGGACGAAGAAAAATACCGAAAAGGACGTGGGGAAGTGTTTTCGGGAATATCGTGTTGTC
>CAJNIZ010016336.1:37847-57937 GCA_905231905.1 Symbiodinium pilosum
TTTTTGATCCTTACTTGTTTTTTCTTGATCCTCAGATTTTTTTTTGTTGATCCTTATTTGTTTTTTTGATCCTCCACCCAGTATTATTTGGAGGTCGACATTATGCAGCCAGCGCATGCCATTTTTCAATTTTCACATATTACTGTCCATTGGAAATCGGCAAACATTGTTGTCACGGCTAGCGGCTGCGCAGAATTGTCTAGCTGCTGCTCGTTTTTTCTTCTGGTGGTGACTGCTGGCTCCAGTGTTGTGAGTCTGCCACTGTCTCCTGCCTTCGATCAAGCTGTTGCTTCTGCTGGGTCGAAGGCGCTGTTACACTTGACTGTCAGAAAGGCACGGTACTCGCATCAGCTACATGCATGATGCGCTGCAGCACTAGCAGGACTCACAGGGCAAGAGTGGAAGCCTTAGACTGGCTTAAACAAGGGTGAAGAGCATGGGACTGGCGGGAGGGCGGGATGGTCGCCTTTGCGTTTCACCGAAAAAAACATGGGCCCTGTTCCGACGCTCTCCCCAGATCTGATACTTCTGCCCGTCCTCCCTAAAGCTACTCCCGTTCGCTTTCCTTTTGTTAGAGGCATACGTGGCCTCCTGGAGGCCTTACCTTACACACTCCTTAAAACATCTTAGAAAACGGTCATTTTGCTGGAAGCAGGAGCGTAAGAGGTGCTGCTTTTCCAGAAGAATTTAACAGCTCAAACCAGAAGGTGGGACGGGGGGCTGGTGAAGGCTGCATGGCCAGACTCTTGGTATCGCGGGAGAGGGCAGGACACAGGCAGAAGGCGCAAATCCTGCAAGTTTGTGCCTCAATGAGTTCACCTCCCGAATAATTAATCCCTTCCCCCTAATATCAAACGGCTGCCCCCCAAGGTAAATACTCGCGCACGTATTTAATATTGGGGGGGGGGAGGGCATTTATCGTACGACCCGAACATTAGGGGGGGGGCAATTTGAATCTTATCAAAATGGTATAGACTTCAAATACATCTAATAAACATCTAATTATTTCGAATTAGGATTGGGCGCAGGCGGCTGTAAGCGGCGTGGGCGGTGCGGGCTGTGTAATTGCCGGATTAGGCGGCGCGGGCGGTGTAAGCGGCGTATATTTGATGTTAGGTTAGGGGGGCTTAATATTAGGGGGAAGGGATTACTGACGCTCTTCTAGCAGGTTGTTGCCCGCAACTGGGAGCACCATATTGATAAGAAGGCACGGATGGACAGTGGATTGCAATGGTCTCAAACTGCGGGGTATGCAAGCTGACCATCTTGAAGGCCTTCGTGCTTGTAGTCCAGTCCTGGTTCAACTTGGCGAAAATGGAAGCAAACCGGCGGGCTGCGCAGGCGTGGCTATGTCGGCTATGTGATGCCGTTTGAAGCTAGACCATCCTAAGCGTTAGCTGACGAAGGCCAAACGATCAAGAAGCTTGGCTCGCAAACTTGTGTTTTCAGGGGCGGGCCACATCACACCAGGCATCACCAGACTAGGCCAGGCCAGGCTTAACCAGCTGCAGTAGCTGCAGGCTTCCATTCCCTTCGGCGGGTGATCTTGCCAGTGCACTCAGCAATCATGCCTGTCCATTCAAGCAGAGCACGCACGTGATACTCAAAGCTCGAGGGATCAGCAAGATGACGCTCATGAGGCTGCTTTGGGCATCATGTGCGGCTAGAAGTCTGTCGCTTGAGAAGGCTGGCCATTCTTGATATCATTCAGATGCTGTGCCAAATGATCAGTGATGAGTGAGCTGTGGGCCGGCACCAGTGGAGGTGACGAGGATTGTGCACAGCATCCACCAGACCTACTTAATGATGCTAGCGCCTCAGCCTTGAGACTTCGAGCATCACGTAAAGAAAACTCATTCAATTTAAGCATGCAGAGTTTCAGCATGATTGGCAGCGGTGTATGCCTGCAGATGGTTTGTTTGACAGATCAACGAGATTTGCTCGGCGCCCTTGTCAACCTGAGGCATGTTCTGCGGCTGTGGAGCTGCAAGTCCCCGGCAGAGGCCATTTCTGCAAGGTTTCAGACATCGTCAATCCGCATTCAGAACTTGCGGTAGGTGCGAGCCAAAGGCATTCTTTGACCATCCTCCCTGACCCTATAAGCCGCCGGAGAGGTGTGGGGGGCTAGTTACATGCACGACAGAGGCATTTTTAACCAACCCTCCTCCCCGACCCTTTCACCCCCGCAAGCTTTCCGCGAAGAAGTTTTTGCTCACAAGAAAAGTGTTGATCTTGTCTTCAGTCGCTCTGCTCGGCGAACTGTTTAGGGGTCGCACAGGGAGACAGCGGTCCTGACATCTCCTAGCACTACTACTGCAATTGGCTGCCTGTCAGGCAATGATATTACAACCGGACGATAAACGTGTAGCAACACGTATTGCCTAGGGGGTTTGGGGGGTTGGGTCGGGGTTGTGGTGGTGCTGGTGGCGGTGGTAGTAGTAGTAGTAGTAGTTGTAGTAGTAGTAGTAGTAGTAGCAGCAGCAGCAGCAGCAAGCGCTATTTTCGTATTCGACGGTATTGTTTTGATTGATTATAAAACAGTATTAAGTCTGAAGCAGCGCAGGACCCCCGCTCAAACATCCTCACTCAGATAGTGTAGTGATTTGGGGCACGCCTCTTTCCGAGACTCATGCCAAAAGAAGGGACGACGCCAAAGGCCCCTTGATTTGGAATGCTGGGACGACCCTGGATGACAATGATGTCAGGGGGAGCCAGAAAAACACAACTTTCCGCTAGCCCCTGGACGAGCTCTGGACTAGAGTCGTGAGCCGGGAGAAAAACTCCTGTAGCCCTGGGGCTACTATGGTATGTCCTGATCATACATGAGAAGGACTGCAAATTGTGAAGCTAGAACGGCGGGCGCGGTGGATGCTGTTCTTTGGAGGCAGCAGAAAGTCGAACCACCCCTTGCCCATCTTAGGGAGGAAGCTCCTCGTTTTCCTGCTCTTGCCCCAATCCTCTCTACCAGCTAGGTGCTTGGACAGAAAGATAAAGCACCAGAACAAGGGGTGGTGAGGAACCATGGTTGGATTTGTAGAGATGGTAGGGTGGGTCGCAGAGGCAACATAACCATGAACACGGATAAGAGGCAGACACATCCGCATGCCAGTGAGTGTTGTAGCTGGCCAGCAAGGGCCAGCACAAATGCGTCAATCTCAACTTTCGCAGCCCTTGCCCGGTCGCGACATTTACCCATAGATACACATAAACAACTTCAAGGTTTGTACTCTAGCCTCTGGTTCCAGCACAATTTGCCGGCAGGAGGTTTGGGTTAAGGTCTGAGGGTGGGGGTCGCCGTTTTAACTTGTTTTAAAACAAGTTAAAACAAGCCGAGACATGAAAGCATGCACCACGGTGCATGAATAAGTGAACTTTGGCTGCCATGAGTGCCATAGCAGGCAGNNCGGCACAAGGTTTGACAAGCCGAAAGGCGAAAGCGCTCACCGCAAAACAATTGCTGATGGTGAGTGTGCTGTAGCTGCTTAGTTCCGTTGCCGGGTTGAGTGCTTTAAATCCGTGCGGTTCTTTCTGTGCAGCTTCGTTTCATGAGCGCAGGACACCAGAAGCAACATGCTTCCACAAGGACAGGGCATGCCATCCGCGAATATGCAGGCGGCGGCCATGTCTGCTGCAGCCATCTCGTCTGCTCGGTAGAGGGGTCGGTTTTGACGCCTCAATTTGGGTCGCTTGTGACTTCTCAACCTTTTCCGTCGGGAAATGCGGACCTGTCGTAGTTACTATAGTTTTAGGAGCTGTGATTCCTACGTACCTTACAGTAACTTGCGTTGCTGGTGATGCTTGTGACTTCTCACATATTGTCGTCGCATTCGTGGCGAAATGCAGAATGTCGTCGTTTTCGGAACTGTGATTCCTAGACACCTTCCAGTTGCATGCTTGTGCTCGTAACATGCAGACTTGTCATCGTTTTCGGAGCTGTGATTTTTTGACCCTTGACAGTCGCGTGCGTATGCCTCGTAAAATGTAGAAGCGTCGTCGTTTTCGGATCCGTGATTCCTCAACTCTTGACGGTTGCGTATGTGTTCTCCCCATCATGCTTTTCGAAGCTGTCTTTTTCTGCCATTTGAAAGTAGCATGCTTCTGCACCTGTAAATGGCAAAGTTGTCATCGTTCTCGGAGCTCGGATTCTCTGACTCTTGACATCAGCATGTTCGTGTTTCTCGTAAAATGCAGAACTGTCGTACCCCCAACCCACCTTAAACTTTGAAGCCCAATTCTAAGCTCCCTAAACCCTCACCTTAAACCTGAATCCAAGCACTTGTTCAATTTGGGGAGCACCCCGCCAGAATAAGGAATTGAGGGCGCCAGATTAAAAGAATGATTGGAGCTCCTGGAACTTTAAGAAAGAAGAGGAATGTGTATTGAATTGAATCTCCATTAAGAATCCAAAAGAAGATCATTCCTGTGTCACAAAACAGCAGCTGCCAGTCTTCTTGCAGTAAATGTAGTTCAAACTACTTGCTCAAATCCACCACGGATGGGCTCCCCAGAAAACTTCTTTGAGCGTAGTCCCTTTTTCCCATACGAAAAGCCACCTAATTGTATTTTACCCAAAGAATTTCTTTAAATGCGGACCCTTTAATAAAACAAGTGCTCGGATTAATCCCTAACCCCTTCAGCCGTTGCATTGAGTGAAGGGTAGTCCTCAGGAACTGGATTTGGCAAGTGTGGGCTAGAGTGTTTGTTGTTGTCATTTTTCCTGGGGCTGGCTAGCTGTGCTGGGATTTCGGAACGAACCGTGCTTGCTTGGAATGATGCGCGTGCCCAAACCTCCTAACTTAAGCGTGGCGTGAGTGGGCTGGTCAAAGTGCCGGTCCCGTCAACGACCATTCGGGACAGTTGCTGCCGTGCTTGCTTTGTGCGATGCGCGTGTCTAAATACCGTGAACCAGCTCTGAACCTAACCCCCGACCCTAGAAGAAGAAATGCATGGGCTGCAGGACGGGCAGAAGGGTCAGTTGGTCGTTTTGAAAACGACTTGCGCGTTCTTTGGAGTGTGTGTTGGTTCGCATGGCCTGTATATGCGTGTTGTTTTGTTGTTTTGTCTGCTCGAAAGTTCGGATGCTTTCATCTGGAGATCAAGCCCTCTGAAGACCCCAACGGCAAGGTCATGAAGCTCAGGTACAAGGGCCGACCTCGTGCGCGGGCTGAAAGGTCCCCCCTTCAATCCTTAAACCCTGCACCCTTAACCGTGAGCCCTAACCCCCGGACTCCATACATTTGACCTCAGATCCCAGCCCGGGCCAGTTTTCAGGGAAAATCTTCAGGTATTTATTTCCAGAAAAACGTGCCCTGCCTGCAACACCTAAAGCATCTAAAGCCCAAAACTTTGGCCCTAAATCGTTAAAGCTTTGGCTCCCAACCCAGAAAACTGCAAACAATGACCCCAAAACATCCCCGACCAGGGGCAGTTTTCAAGAAAAATGTTCATGCAATTATTTGCCGGAAAACTAGGCTTCACCGCAATGCCGCAAAAAAATCTGAAGCCTGGCCCTAAATCGTTGAGACCGTAGCCACTGGCCCTGTCAACCTAAATCCCAGCCCGGGCCAGTTTTCTACCCCGAAACCGTGAACCTAGCCCTGACCCTAAACTCTTGATGCCATACGTAAACTTAAACTCGCGAAATGCAGAACTGTCGTCATTTTCGGAGCTGTGACTCCTAGACTTGCCAATTGCATACGTGTGCTACCCATAAAATCCAGAATTGTCATCGTTTTCGGAGCTGAACCCAGAGAAGTCACAAGTGCCTCAGGCGATTTTTGTCGCAAAATTCGCGTGTTGGAGAAGTCACAAGTGATCCCCTCCCCCTGCTCGTTATCCAAGTTAGGGACAACTCGAAATGCGTTAACTGGCAACCCGCTCATGGAGGTGCTTCTCAGGAGAGTCTGGCACAGATGGTTCGCGGCGGTTTTGGTGAAAGTGCCGAGCAGGCCTGCAGCCAAATCCTGTGCACCCAGCATCTGCCGAGCACCCGCTCGGGAGGCCAAAGGCGGCAGTTGCACTGGCCTGGTCGCGCGAGGACTCGCACCCCAAACCCACCCCAAGCTTCTGAAAGAATTCTGAGCTGGCAAGATGGGCTGAACATTTGAACACGGTCGAATGCGGCTGCTTGTGAATGATCCTGTTGAATTCCTGACGGGTAAGCAGCCCAAGGCACACAAGAGGCATCAACTTCTGATGTGATGGCGTAGTTTGAGAACGTTCTGTGAAGTCTCGCACAATGCTTTGTTGTGTCACCAGGACTGGGCAAAATAATATCCATGCCTGCAACTCGTACAACACCCGCAAAACACGTTCGGCTCTCCAGGTCTTCAGTTCTGCCTAGCAAAGGATGGGCGAAGCATAGTGGAAAACAATCACTCAATCTCCACTTCCCTTGTCATTCTATGACAACCAGGGGCCCTCATGGAACCTAAGCGATTTCAGTAAATAATGTCGGAGAAAGGGCTGCATCAGAGCAATTCAATGACTCCAAAGGATTGCAGGTGAGAACTGCGCAGGAAGCAACTGATGCTAAATTTGTTTCTTTCAGGAGGACTTCGTAATACTTTACTACATAGTTCGTCGGTATCACTGGGGCTTCCATTCGTTTTGATGCTTCCATTGGGGCCTCAAGCTACTTCTTATGGTCAATCACTGTATTCTTTTCATTATTTAGAAGCAGAATTACACAGCTTCGTTAAACCACAAACACCAGCACTAGCTGCGCCAAGGGGAAGCATAACTGCCCAGGACATGTGCATCCAGCGAGCAGCTTTGACAGCCTGGCGTGCAACGGTGATGGCCTGGCGCCAAGGGGATGTGGGTCAAAAAATCAACTAGGCAATGAGAAGTCAAACAAGGATCACTCAAACACCAGACAAGGATCAATAGCAAATCAAAATATTCTAGTAAAGAGAAATCAAAGAGACATTCTTTTCCCGCTGCCAGAACAGCAGGACAAAAGTAAGGAAAACCCAAGGCAGAAGGGAAGCAAGGAAGGAAGAAGGAACGATGGGCGAAGCAAAGGAGGGGGGAGGGAGGGAGGGAGGGAGGGAGGTCGTCATGTCATTCCTTGTCAGCTTTCAACATGTTTCATCGTATTCCATTATTTTCTATGTTTTTTTCTGCAGATTTTCAACATATTCACCACTTTTCATTCTCATCAAATTTTACGATTTTCGACATTTCCATCAATTTTGAATGCTTTTTCATCACATGTCAACATTTTTGTAATGACAGACCAGATTTTTCACCATGTTCACGGAAGCTCCATTTTCACCAGGTTTGTCATGTTTTACATTTTTCATCACGTTCATCATCTTAATTTGTTCTTCTTCATTTTCCACCGTGTTTCTCATAGGGATTTCTTCGTTATCACCATGTTCAACGTGCTCAATCATTTTCCTGCCTCTTCCATCCTTTTTAAGCGCATTCATCATATTTCAGGCATGGTTCATCACAATCATCATGTTCCATGCTTTTCAAACTTTTCATCAGGTGTAGGTGTCAGCATGTCTTTTCATCATGTTCATTACTTTACATTGTTTCCATAATTTCTATCATTTTCCATCAAAACATGAAATGTCTGGTAGTGCATCCTCATCAACAACTGCTTTCCTCAGTGGTTTGCAAACGGGAGGCTGCCCCCAACTCCCCTTCTGTTTTAAACATGAACTCGTATCATGTCTAATAGTCCTTCCTCATCATCAGCAACTGCCACATCAACTGCTTGCACACGGGAGTGAGCTGACTGCCCCCCCAACCCCCTGCTCTTTTTTGGCATGAACCCATATCATGTCCAATAGGGAATCCTTATCAACCTAGCAACAACTGCCACATTCCTCAAGGGTTTGCAAATTGGCTGCAAAACCTGCAACGTACCCGCTCCTTTCAAACATGAGCCCGTGATGAACTGCCACATTCTCCAATGGTTGGCTGCATCCCCCAAGCCCCCGGCAACATGAACCTGCATCATGTTTAGTACTGTGCCCTCATCGACAACTGCCACATTCCTTACCTGGTTTGGAAAGGGGAGGGCTGCACTCCCCAACCTGCCGCTCTGACCCCTCTGGCAAAGTACGTCACGCGCTCTCGCGTAGGGCACTCACATTCCTTCATTTTGATTTTGCTGATCCAGGTTCTGTGTTTGTTGAATCTCGGCTTTCTTTTATTGGTCCTCACTTGATTATTTGATCCCCACCCTCCCATACACATCACCCCATCACTCAAACATCAATCCATACCATAGACAACCTCCTTGACGGGACAACCCTTCACAATGCTTTTGGAAATGTTGATTCTGAACAGCTAACCCCACGAAAATTCACAGCATGCCATCAACTTCGCACCCCATGTGATACTTCACAAAAACCGTGCAAGAACCGCGTCAGGTCATCCTAGCCTTCACATCATCCCACTGATCAAACATGAAGCAGCCCTGTTGCCAACCACCTCCACAAAGCCTTTCTGCGAGCAAAACTTCTGAAGACACTGAGAGGGGTTGTCAATTCCGAGCAAATATCTGATGACGCTCCACGCAACAGCGTCCGGAGGCGCCCGAACACTGACAGGGTTGTCGATTCCGAGCAACATTCTGAGATCGCTCCGCGCAGGAGCATCCAGAGGCGCCGCAAACACTGAAAGGGTTGTTGGTTTCAAGCAACAGGATGAGGACGCTCCACGCAGGAGCTGCACGGATCCTCATTTTTTATCCTTATTTGATTTTTTTGACCCTCCACCCGACGCCAAGCAAGCCCTGAAGTTCCTTCGACAATCTTCGACAGGCACTGTACTGCCGCTCTCTCCAGCTTTACGTTAGGCCCTTAACCCTGAACATGGAATGAACTTCAACAACTAGAGCGGTCAAACACTTCAATTTCAGAGCGCGTTCAAAAGCACGCACGCCCATGCTTTGGAAACTGCATTCCAGGCCTCTGAATTCAGATGAGCAGCGGTTTCTTTACGATAGATCAATTAAGTGCGCAGCACTAACTCAGCAAATCCTGGTCCGAAAACAGGCTTTCCTGTGCGCGCGAAAGGAGGCGGAAGCTCCGTGCAAGTATATCTTCGCAGAATGGCTTGCAGAAGCTCAAGTTTTCAGAAGACCTGCCTCTCAACATGCAAGTCAAAGAGTTAAATCTTGCAGCTTAACCACAACCTTGAAGCCCTGAACGAAGTCACTAGAATGCTTTCAAGAGCATGCCCTCGTAGGATGATTCATGCAAATTATCTGAAAACATCTCCGGGCACAGGACGTTCGCGGAAGGTGCGCAGAAGGTCCGCTGAAGCCCGAAACGCGGCACTGCATGGGACAACTCCAATGAGTGGTGGTTAGTGTGGCCACATGTAGCTGCCAGATCGCAAGTGCACTCCTATGGAAATGACTCACTGTCATTTTGTGGTCGCATGGTAGCAACCAAATCCCAACTTGATCCCGTGAAAACCTTTGCGCAAACGCTACCGCGTTTCTGTAAACATGTCATCCTGCAGCTGGAATCCTTTACACTTCTCTAACCACGAAAGGAGTCAACCGAAAAGAGCATGCGCTGGAACCTTTGCCAGAGTCTTCGAAACTCTTTCACGGAAGCAAGTAAAGAAATCCAGCCGAAAAACCTTTGTGGAAGCAGCCGCGGAAGGCGGAAGCAAAAAAGACTACAAGCGCTACTGGCGGAAGGTCTGCCTAAGGCCTTCGCAGAAGGTGTAGTCTCAGATGTCCGCGTTGCCGCATGTTCACCATTTGCTTGCCGGACGTCTGGAATTTGAACGAAGCAACAACACAAGCATACGCGAACTTAACACAACCATCTTCTTGCCGCAAGCACCGCTATCTTAAAACACATCGCCCGCAGCTCGGCCCGCACGTACGACAGGTGGAGGGAAGCCTCGTGGGATACATCGTTCACCTGACACGGACAAACCTTACAGGGCCTCTCGAGTACTAGTAACTGGCACAGTTTTGCGTTGCCCTGCGCAGAGACTTGGGTATGTGTTGCTGAGGCTTTGGAGTACACTCGCGACCTTCGATTGCCAGTATCTAAGGATGAGCGCAAGCCCTGCTGTTCATGCACGTCACTGTTGCACATGTCCCCGCAGGCTTCAATCCCGCTTGTCGAGTGCCATCAACCATGCCGGTCATCTTGCACAATCTCGGCAGGTTTGCGGGATTATCTTCAAAGACGCCAGACAACAGCTATTTGATGCTACTATCCCCTTTTCGTAGGACATTCGAGGAGTGGTCGTGCTGTTGCATGTGTTCCTTACGTGGCGTGCGGGACCCTCATGCTTCCAGGCCCTCAGTGCCGAGAGTGTTTGTACTGAAGTCGGATGACAAAGGTTGTCACGCTGCAGGCTTGGCAGGATGGCGGAGAGTGACTCCATGAGCAGTACGGAGCCCTATCAGGTAGCTTCCCTGTCAGGAGCGACTGCAAAGAACTGACGTGGATTCATGCTGGCCCGCAGACAGCGCACAGACAGCCAGGCATGCAGTGCCGTGCGGCTTGATTGAGTTGGGAAACTGCTGTGACATGAGCGCTCGGAGCAGGAGAAAGGCGGACTTTCAACACCAGGCCCTGACTGTGGTTCTGTGATCTGTGGTCCACAGGATTCGCATCACGTTTGCGCGAAGGTTATCCTGGCATGGCGTGAGATGATACAGGCAACAACGATGAACAAAGTGCACATCCTGTTTGATCATTTTCCAAAATCGCCTGCTGAAGGTGCCCGTGGTTTCATCCAGGTGGGGCGCAAATTCTTTCGAGGACATTAACGACCCTGTTTGAGCAGAAGGGCGCATCTCGCACAGAGTATTCAATGCTACTGGCTACTGCCACGTAGCAACCCTAAATGACGGTGTGAGACTACCGACCACAAGGAGTGACTGTTGCCTTAGCTCAACGGGAGCTGTGGCTGCGATGGCTGCACTCGATTGAAGGCAGGTCCTCAACGAAATCCAAAGATCTAAAGGCTCATATGTTAGAGAAATGAGAACGAACCGCTGAAGCTTGAGGGGTTGTGAATCTTAGCAACCAGCCAGTAGGATCGCATTTCATCTGCAACGCGCCCTGGTAATGGCCAATGTGACTTTGAGGGCGTGGGGCGTGGAGTTGCCATAAGTGTTTCTGATTCCTACCTGCATTTGCCAGCCACGCATGCCACCAAAAGTTTCGCTTCGTCAGGAGGAGAAGAGCTTGATGCATCGAGAGCCCTCTGTCCCAACTGGCAGTTTCTGCAAGAAATTGGGCAGTCCTGACTGTTTCCCGAGGCTTGCTAGGCTGAAGGAAGAGAGCAAGCATCGTGCCATCGATTTGTTGCTCACTGAGAAAATGCACTCTTTGCAGCTTGCTAGTTGCCGCTTTGTATATCTTTTGAAGGTTGGAGGTGATGGCTCTCTCGAGAGAGGCGGCTGCCTTGACTCGGAGCTCGGAAAAGGATGCCATGCCATAATTCTTGTGGTTTTAGTGCTCCAGTGTTTGGAAGCAAGCTGAGGGAGCTTGTGCTAGACAAGCGCTGTGGGATGTGTCTTGGAGAAGCATGTTTCCGATGATAAGCAGAAAATGGATCACGAAGAGATTGTCACGGTAAGGCTGGACCAGACATAGTCAGCACACAGATGGCACATTTTACTTGTGGTCCTCTGATGTGATCTCGAAGTGTTTTTGCACCAGCGTCAGCTGATGGGTACCTTGCTATGGTTGGCGTGGTTAGTTGCATGGGGCCATCGCACGGTACAGCAGGAACCCCTCCTCCAACTAAAATAAACTTCGCTTGTGCCCTGCATTCTTCAGGTACTGCTTTGCGTCAGGTGGTGCTTTGGCGAGTGCAATTGCAGGTGTCATCGAGCAGTCGGATAGATAGTTATTGCTGCTGTGCAAATTCCCCGCCCTCCCGCCCTTGTGATGGGGTGCCGCTGCTGTGGGCACAGATACTAAACGATCTTGCATGGGAACAGAGACAGCTCATGCAGCATTTAGTCGCCAAACATGTGTATGTGTGGGTATCCACTTGGCTTGTGCTTGGGTTGCTGATAGTTCTGTGTGTGGAAAGAACCTGCTAGCTGAACCCAAGAGCAAGTGTCGTGGCGGACTTCATGATCAGGTAGTGAACCCACAATGCCCCCTTGCGTTGCCGTTCATGCTTCTTTGGGTTAGCTGCATCTCGGTGGCTGCTGATGAAGCCGGTATCTGCAGGATGGTGAGGTTCAACAAGCTGCTGTCCGCCGTGATGTCCATTCGTTTTCCGGGCTGGGCAAACATGACTGGTTGTGGCAAAAAATGCGGAACACGTGGTGCCCTGGTCTTTCTGATACACTACTTCCCAGATGACAAGAGGGAGTTACGCAGACTGCCCAGAGCCTGCGCCAGGCGACTAGACGCAGTCTTTCACTTGGTAGGCGCGCAGGTTGTATCGCGCAGTTTGGTCTCGAGGCTGTTCTCCATAAGGCTCGTGTGTAAAACAGCTTATCTCAATAAACATGTGTTGCCAGCCTGACATCCAGCTTGATCGATGCCTGGCAGAACTTCCAAGTTGCTCCAGCTTCTGCCTAGGATTTCAGGAGGCAATGCCAGACAAAATATCTTGTCATGCGCTGGTCGGTATTGCAACGAAACATAACGAAACATACAAATCTTATCTGACAGACATAAAGACGAAGGCACTTAGCTTGCTTGAGCTTGATGACTGCTGTATCGCTTCCATGACGGATGAATCTTGTCGGTGGCAAGCCGTGCAAGGCTCCTGTCTCGGCTTTTGCTCGCTTTTCCCCGATCCTTTTGCATCGTCTGCTCAGATGCGCTGGCGAAATTGGATCGCAGTTTGGATGCGGAGCTGGTCCGCATCCAACAGGATTTTGCTGAGGCCATCTGGCCAATGACTTGAGTGCTGGTGGTCCCTAGATGCATTTCACAGAGCGTCTCGGCGAGGAAGACTTGAATGGCTACACGATCTTGCAGGCGCTGTCCCCCGAAAACAAGAAGGCTCCATGGTCTTTGCTTGCGCTGATTTGCACTGATTCTCATGCTTGCCGCATCAAACCAGGCTTTGGTTGAGAAGTGCGCGCCTGTAGCATTGCTGAATCAAGCGATGGGGGCCTTGTGTGGCATGGCCGTAGGCGCGCTGGGGTGGTGCTTTACTCCGACACCATGTCCTTTTCCGCTGTTGCAGGCGATGCTTTGGGGCATCCGTTTGAGTACATAACAGTGACGGACACGCCGGGCACCTCTTATTTCGATCTCGCAACTCTGGAATTTCACGGGGAGTTCAATAAATTTGGATGTAAGCGGGGCCAGTGGACTGACGATGCATCAATGGGTCTGTGCATGGCAGACTCCTTCATCATGCGCCAAGCATTTGATGGAAGTGACCTGCGCCGTCGTTTTTGGTGTTGGTGGTTCCGGGGCTACAACAATGCCTTCCGGAAAGATCTGGAGCGGGAGTCAAGAAAATCAATCGGCTTGGGCGGTAACACTCAGAAATCTTTGGAGCCACTGGTTGACTGCTCGGATGCAGGCCGCACAAATGCTTGATGTGACGTCGTTATAGTTGCACCTGGGTCTTTGTCAGAGCCCGTCGGGCAGGTGTTCCTCCCGAGTATGAGTCAGCCAGCGAGGACGCCGGCAACGGCAGTTTGATGCGGCTCTGGCCTTGACTGATGTCTCTCAGGTCGAAGCGCTTGTGACAAACATTGAAGCAGAGCCGAGGTTGGCGGCTGTCCCGATCTTTTTCCACACTCTGCCACTTGAGGAGCTGTATAGACGTTGCCTCAGGATCTATCCATGTTGGGTCGTTTGTCAATCTACCGGTGCAACAGGCAGAGCATGCTTTGCTATAGTGTTTACTGCACCGCTGCAGGCCTGGCCCGGAAGTCTTCACTAACAACTCATCCGGGATTTGTTGCGGCAGAAGCTTGTGCTTTCCTTGCGCACCTTGCGCTGGGCTCAGACCTATATGCGTGGTAGTCAAAATTGTGGTCCGTGTTTGGGTACCCCAAAAATGGGGAGCCGTAACAACCTGTCATGTCACTAAGGTACGGCAAGCAATGCGCCTCCCTCCGGGGTCGGTGACAGCAAAAGAATTCTTGGATAGCGCTTCTGAGGACACTTGAGTGACAGGTGCCCTGGTTGTTGCAGGAAGCCAATTGGCTCCCTGCCATGCAGGAATTCTATGCAACATCCGGCTTGGCAACCCAGAGCGGCCCTGGCTTCGATGAGATGCAGTGGCCGCTTGAATGGCCTTTTTGGACGTCTCTGCTACCCCTAAGGCCTAAGCGACCCTGTGCAAGTGTAAGGCTGGTTTCTTCTAAACCCACTCGTGACACTGAGCGCTGCTGGAACTGGAAGAATGCCACCCTGGATATTGCTGGCACTTTAGCTGCCCGCGGATGGAGCTACAACGGCTACCCAGTGTCTGCCGACTACTTTGGCTCCTACTCGCTACGTAGCTGCACAAGTAGGGGATTGCAGGGCATATGGCATAGCCGGGAGCACAAGACAAATTGGCTTCTCTTCAACTTGCGCTTCCACGAGGTTGGATGGCCTTGCCGGCGCGCTCTGGGCAATGTACCACACGAGGCAGAGACTAGATAGAGACTAGCACAAGGCAACGGCTTTATTGCACGCAGAAGGTCTTTCGATGAAGCTTTATCGCGAGCGGTAAATCTCAATGGTGATGCAGACAGCTTTGGCTCTATTACAGGCTGGTCTTCCGCTAGCATGTGAGACATGAACCTCCGACGCCAAGCAAGTTGTTGTGTGATGTTTTGTCAGGCCAGATCGCAGGTGCATTCTATGGCTACTCCGCAATCAACAGGCAGTTTGTGGAATGGCTTTGCAGGTCCGGAAGCTCCATGTGATATGCAAGACATGGCACTTCCACGGAGCTGGATGCAAATAAGTCGTGTCCTGGAGTTTGGTCCTTAATGAGGTTAGCCATTTTCAGAGGGCAGTTGCCTGCCTGTTTTCGGAATTTGCCCCAAACATCTCCAACGAGAGAAACAAATGGATTGCTTTCACGAGTTTTTGCATGGCACCTCATGACACCAGGTTCCCGCATTTGAACACAAGACTTCCTGCTCTGAAAGAAATTGTGCACGCTGGCATCAAACTGATGATGGATTAGACAAGCAAGCTTGTGCTGCCGAGCCAGACTCCGTTCAGCTTCGAAAAGCTATTCTCAAACAACCGTACCATGCCGGCTTGAAAAGTATATTTGAATTTGGTCCCTTGCCATCCCGTCTTAGGACCTGTATGGTGGTCTAGGATGGTACTTTGCCAAGCCCATCGCCTGCAACATAAGTCAAAGTCTGAAGCTGGTGGTCCAAAAAGTCCAGCACCACAAGAGGAACGTTCAGACAGAAATTCCCTTGAGCCCCGTTGATATCTTCTTTGCTTTAGGGTATGAGTCGGGCAAGCCACGGACGTGGACAAGAGCAGCTGCCCAACTGTTTTCAAGGCCGGCCAAGCTTCCAGGCATTTGCACGCCCTTGCTCGCCAAGCCCGCGGTTGTACACTGCTTTTGCGGAGCGCACGAAAGTGCACATCATACACATCTTATTCATTTGCAAACGCTTTGGTGCTGTCTAGGGCTAGGGAGAACGAGCAAGCTGGCGAAGTGGTCGCGGCGTCCCGTAGCATCGGTGGATATCGGTGGCCAAGTTTTTTCCCGAAAGCTTTGCGAAGGGTTCTTCCCTGGAGGTGGTTGTCTATAGGATGGCTTGATGTTTGATTGATAGGATGGTGTGATGTTTCATTGCTGGGATGGTGCGAATGGGATGTGATGAGGTTGTTGTACGTTTGTCGTGGCATATCGGATGGGATGTGAGGCTCATTTAATGATATGAGGTTTTCGTTAGCTTTTGCACATTATGTGAGGTTGGCTCTAGGCGGCTCTGATTAATTATCATGTTCAAAGCACCATCTTTGGGTAGCAAGAACCCTGGCAGCAGCACTCAAAGTCTACTGCCTTTGCCAAGCGGAGTTCTTGTGGCGATCGAACTTGTTGTCCATCCAATGCATGTCGCGGTGGCTTAGCTCAAGGGGCCCCTTGATGGTGAAAAGGACGGTGGGGTGCCTGCAAGTGCAAGTGCAAACATGGAAGATTCACGAAATGTCGGCAGAAGATGCTCCTGCGTGCAGAACACACAAATGCTGAGATTGACATGGGAGGAGAATCCGTATGAAATTAAGATCATGGGGTTCCCAAGAAAGAGCTTTGGAGAACGTGATCATCACGCAATTCTCGTCCAGTAGCTTAACATGACCCCACACCACCTGTAGCAAGCAATGACCTCCTTGGATCCCGTATTTGTCAAACTTCGTGCAAATGGGCGCGCAGATGTTCGTCGTTCTCAACGACCACCACCAGTCAACTTAGTCATTGCCAGTTTCATGTCCATCACCAGCTCCAATCATCGCATGTTGTCAAAGCTCGAAGAGCGTTGTGCCCGCGGATGTGGCCGCAGTTTCGGTTCACATGGCATCGATGGCCGGGCGCAGTGCGAAAGACCTCCGGTGGGAAGCCTGGTCTGCACTGGCTGCACTGGAGGAGGTGCCTGCCAAAACTGCTCTTCAAGTTGGCGAACTAGGGCACGAAGTTGAATGGTCTGCGCATCCAGGATTTCCAGTTGATCTCTACACTCTTCAGCCACGCGCTCAAAGCGGATGCCCCATTGCTTTCAGGAACATGGCCTCCTCATTCTTTCGGATGACGTGGTCCCTCAACCTTTCCGCCTCGCGGTTCACAATGTCATTAGTCTGTACTTGTGCATCCGCTTGGCGCACCTCCCGGCTCAAAGAATGCGGAGCTCGGGATGCAGAGGAAGTCGGCGGTATGACCAACCAAATGATGACCAGGAAGCAGATAAGTTCTCCAATTCCATAGCCTTCGCCTGCAGTTTGGCGAGTCCGTCCGCAAGCTGTGCTGTTGCAGCGCCATGATCCACCCATGGCCCTCAAACGTTCAGCGGCCACTATGGCCATGGCGCCAGTGGCTCTGCTGTTCGTCATGAGGCTTGGATCCTCACATGGCCAAATCATCAAGTGCCACGCAGGGCGCACCCAATCCAGCTCATCAACAGCGTTCGCTGCGGGAGGATTGGCACGAACGAGTCAGTCACTTTGAGGACCATTCCAACAGGAACGGCGTGCCAACTCCACTTCATGCCTGCTTGCTATAAAGATGATCACTCCTCCCTGCGACGATCCATCTGGGCGAGCCGCCCAGTCTGCGTCGAATCAGTGTAGATGTAGACGCCGAAGACTCGATCCAGTCCGAAAAATGGCCATGTTGGTGGATCTCCGTCTCGTAGCACTCGACGACCTCCTTAGCAAAGCGGAGGGTTTTGTGTGCTTCGAGGATGTCGGACACTATGGGGCTCGACATAGCCGCTTGCAAAATTGACTCCGCGGCCCAGGCAGCGCTCCTCCAAGGAGCAAGTGCAGTCGCGCGATTTCTGTGTCTTCGAGGTTCCGTGGAGCATTTTTCCTGACCTTGTCAACAGTACTGGGTTTGATGGGCTGCACATACTTCTGAGTGGACATGGCCACGGTGTCATGGCTCATGCGTTACTTGAGCTGGAAAGCGATGGAGCAGCTTCTGTGCACAAGCCTTGTAACGCAAAGCTTGGTCCGGGCCCTGCTGTTCAACGTCGGACTTGCTGTTGACGTCCTTGCCGCTAAGCACCAAGTCATCGACATAGATGCCGAAGATGCCGTCCACAACACAACGTTTCCGGAATTCTTCATCTCCATCCGCGCTTAGCAGACACTGAGGTACACGCGCTTGTCCAAACGATGTTGTACAAGTTCCAGCTTTTCCGCGTTCACACGATCCGCTGCAGAATACCGAGCTGGAGCGCCTCCAAAGGCTGGCTTGAGGACATTTAATGATCTCATCATTTCTTGGCCCGATGAGACACGCCAAGCAGCGCCGGATGTTGGCATTGCCCGCTGCAAATATGCGCGCTTCATGGTCTGTCCGGTCAGCTTGTCAGCCTGCAGGAAAGCCCTGGCTGCAGAAGAAAAGTACAGTATCAAGCTGCGACCAAGCGTTGGCAACCTTGACACCTCCTGCGTCTTGTTTGTGCTTGAGGAAGAGTCGCACTATTGTCAATTCAGGGCCCTATAAGGCCTAATCTTTTGCAAGGTCGAAAGCCTGCCGCTCCTCAAGAGCCACGTGCTTCTCATTGAGTTCAGAGGCCACGAGATGCCACTCTGCGCTTGCTGCCCGGCAGCGCTTGCCAAAGGAGGAAGCGCGTCAAGAGCCCTCGCAGCCCGAGCACGCGTTTATCCCTTCGAGGTGGTCTGCGCTGGCATCCTTAACCGGCGCGGATACCCTCAGCGTACTTGTTCAACTTTGTCACCCACATGTGATGTATTGTAACATGTACTCTAGCAAGTAGCTTTTGGACATGTCTTACCATGATTTGGTGTGCTACATTTGCAGGCTCAAAAGACCGTTGGAAAACATAGTTTTCTGTTCATGGTAGCGGGGCTCCTGGACAGCCAGGGCTTCGACACACGTTCTAGGCTAAGGGTTCAGTTCAGGGGCCCAGGCTTGCATCTTTGGTCTTGTTCGAACAATCTGTGAGGGTTGGTTGTGAGACTCCGTAGCTTGCGCCATAGTGTGTGTGACGGTGGCAAGCCCGTCTGCAGCCACGGCAACTGTTGAGAGCTGTGAGCGTGCCAAGAACCGCCTTGCAGATTTATATCTTGACCAACTTCTTCGCAGGCCTAAACCACCAGGAAGAAGTGAGAACGGCTGGGGAAACATTATCAACACAGCAATTGAGGCATTTCGTAACAGACTTGAATCTTTGCACGATATCGATTCAATTTTGAGATTTGCTTTCAAAAGTCTTAAAGATCAGGACGACAAAGATTGTTTTCTCTTCTTTCTTGTGGAAGACATAGGAGAGACCTGTCTTCCGTTTGAAGATCAGGTGGCCTTTGTTCACTCAAAATCCGAGTCCCCTTCGTTTGAGCGTGACTTAAGCGTACGACTTGTGTTTGATCATCCTTTGAACCCAGTGCAAGCCGAGATTGATTTGACAGAAGAGCCAGAGAATCCAGGTGCAGAGCCCAGCAGTTCTTCAAGTGCATTTCGAGTTCCCTTGCAGGACAGTGCAGACGTTCTTGACCTTGATTGACTGTCTGAGCAATGTCGATCTCAGATGATGACACTCCAGACCTCGAGCCTCTTGCAGCAGGTGGTGCCCAGAGTTCAGGCCAGGTACCACATGCGCACAATCCCTTTTCACCCGTGTCTCCTGCATCACCAACCTCAGTCAGCTTGACGGCGCAGGATCTTCAGGTGTTGATGCAGCAAATGGTCTCAGCGACCAAGGCAGCTTCGGATGCTGCTCAAGCAGTGAGCAATATGGCAACATCAAGCAGTTCCTCTGGAACAAAGGGTTTAGAATCCAGGGATCTACTTAAGATTTTACCTAGACCAGAACCTTTTCGGGTTGATAAGCTTGAAGATGAACACGCAAGATGGGTGAGTTGGTACTGGCAGTTCCGGCAGTACCTTTGCGCCATAGACAGCCACTTTGATAGCGAGATCAGCTTGGTTGAGCGTGACTTGCATACAGAGGTTCATGTCTTGAATGAGGAGACAAATGCCAGAGGGTCTCAGCTGTATGCACTACTTTCTTCGTTGATCAAAGGCAGAGCTTTTCAGCTGGTCAAGCAGGTCCCGAATCAGCGTGGGTATGAGGCGCTTCGCATGTTACTTCTGCAGTTCCAGCCACCATCCAAAGTGCGTTCCTTAGGGATTTTGTCGGCGCTGACACAACTTAAAGGAGTTAACCCCAAAGAACCCTATCTTCCCCAAATTCTTGAGCTTGAAAGAGGGTTCGAGCAGTATGAAGTCGCTTCTGGTGAAGCGGTGCAGGCATCCCTTAAATCGGCTTTGCTGTTGAGAGCTCTGTCAGGTAACATGCGTCAGCACATAGCAGCCACTCTGCCAGAGGATGCCTCTTATTCAACTTTGAGAGAAACCATTTTGCGTTATGAGAGGACTCAGTTCAAATGGGGCACTCACAATCTCTTTGGCAGTGATTCTATGTTGCTCGGACATTCTAACAAGCCGCCTGCTCC
>CAJNIZ010016336.1:58037-68440 GCA_905231905.1 Symbiodinium pilosum
GGGGTCCACAGCTGAGTTAATTGGTCAACAAAACTAGTGTACATTTCGAAAGCATCAAGAATGAGCCCAATCGTTTTCTGCTGCTAACCTTTCAAAAAAAAGACACTGCGCATCAGTGCACTGCTAGACTGAACTGAACTTCACAATCTAGATTTTTTAGGTTGGCGTCGAAAGGAGTCAATAAAATTACAATTCAATTCAGTAGCCGCAATATCAGTAGCCGAGGGCTGTAGCCTCAGGTAACTCCAACATTCATTGAATTCACGTTCTCCTTTTGTTCCGTTCCCAGGCCATCGGCCAGAGCTACATCTTTGGCTTCGCCTGTGACACTTTCCTCCTTGGTTGACAAATTGCCTGGGATCGCGCCAACGCGAGACCACGCAGATCTTGAATTCTTTCGGGGTGTCTGCTGCCAAGTCTGGGGCACCTCCCAGATGCACTTGCAGAGGAGGTCAATCATGGTCCATTGAGTGATAAGCTTCTGCTTCTGCAAGGCCGTTGATTGCGGGTTGGATCCGGAGCCACTTCGTTGCAGCGCTACAGTCCAGGACTGCTTCAGCTTTGCCCGGTACGCCCGCTCAGAGGACCTCGAGAGTTGGTTCCGGGACAACCTGAAGCAGAAGTTCTGGAAGGAGCGTTGCGAGGCCGCGCGGGAGACTGCGCCTGCAGCAAGACTTTGGGGACCAAAGATCAGTGAGTGGATGGAATGCATCCTCCCAGAATTCGAGAAGGATTGGGAAGAGGACAAGATGAGAACTAGGATGCCCTTGAATTTTGCTCAGAAGCTCTGAGCGTACGGTCCGACGTGTGCTCGCAGCTGCGTAAGGATGCCACCCAGCGCTTGGACAAGCAAAGAACCCACTGATCATCAAGGCTTGCACGGAGCCGATCACAGACGCGAAGGATCAGGACAAGCATGCGGATCCAAAGGAGTACGGGCCGCAGGTCGAGAAGTTCTACACGTTGATGCAGCAGTTCTCTGGCGACGCTGATATGGCAGCCGCCTTGGCGTCTGGTCATCGATCTTAGAAGTCGAAAAGTTTGCGAGACCTTCTGATAGTTCAGCGCGCCCTGGCACAAACTTTTCACCCGAATGTGCATCTACTTTGGTACTCCAAGTGCCACCGATCCGGCGCATCAAAATTGACATTTTTCATGTTGTAGCATCTCGCTGCGAAGGGCTGCATGCCAAATGATGTAAGATGATGTAAGCCCAAGGTAAGCCTGCATCCTTTCGGCCTTCGAGGTGACTGAAATCCTGAAAGGACTCCTCGCAACGAGAGGGGTGGGCCTCAACATCTTTTATGTATTGGTCGAGGCGACCAGCTGGCTTGAAACGATCGCCATGGGGTTGAATTTCCTCAAGACTCAGTTGCTCAGCATCATCCCAAGCGGCATCTTAAAACAAGGAAGGTGTCAGAAAGGTATGGCACCCTCGATGGTTACGTTCTGGCCGCGCCTGACACACTCAACCTCAAACGGCAACGATAAGGCCTGTAGGCCTTCCAACTTCTGGGTGAGCTTGCGGATGCTCCCCTGCATTGGCTTGCATGCTTTGGAAGGAAGCATACCTGGTTCCACTACCAATTTGAGTAGCAAGAACCCTGGCGCAGCACTCAAAGTCCACTGCCCCTGCCAGATAAAGTGTTTGTGGCGATGGAAATCGATCGAAATTGCTTTCCATTCAATGTGTGTCACACTGAGGTAGCTCAAGGGGCCCCGAGATGGTGAAAAGGATTGCGGGGTCCCCGCAAGTGCGAACATGAAGGTTCTCGACATGGCTGCAACGGCTCCTGCCCCCACAACACACAGTTGCTGCGACATGCTGCGACAGCGGGAACTACCCGTAAATTTGCGCTACCGTGTGGAGCGTCCTTGAAATTCTCTTGGCCAGCAAAAACCGTCCAAGTGTTCTCAGCGCGTCTAGACGCTCGCGGATGGAGCGTCTTCCAAATTCGAGCTGGGATCAGCCGCTCCTCCGTGGACGTGGCGTGTTTCGATGCGCCTGCGTAGAGCGTACTTTGAGGGAATGGTGTGAGTGGGATGATGTGATGAGGCTTTTGTACGGTTTTGGTAGGGTTTCGGATGGGATGTGAGGTTGATGGCATGCTGTTAGGTTTTCGTGCGATTGTCGTGAGGTTGGCTGCACCGGCTGGTTCTAGATGGTTAATCCTCCTGAAAGCGTTGGGTTTGTCCATGTTTGTGTTTATCTACCGGATGGCTTGATGTTTGATTGACGGGATCATCTGAATGGGATGAAGCCATGAGGTTCATGTAGGGTTTTGGTGAAGTATCAAATGGGATGTGCGGTTCGAATGATGTGAGGCTTTCGCCAGGTATCGCCAGGTTAGCCATGTATTAGAGATTATACTAGAGAGTTAATAACATGGATAGAGTCATGGATAGGTGCATGATGGTGCATGCATACAAAGAGACATGACGGGTGAAATGATGTCAGATGTCGCGGTGCTAATCACTAATACCTCGCTGGTTCAAACGCTTTTGGGGCACTCGTTCTCTAGTTCTAGTGATTTTCTGTGAGCATTATACAAGTGCGAATTGTATTTTGATGTATTTTGACAGTTGCGCACTTGCAGATTCTGAGCTGCCTGCAATTTAGCAGCTTGAGCACGTGAGTTGTAGGTGGGACGATTACGATACCGCAGTCCGAGCACTGATGCTTTGCAAGCTTGGGCAAGATGTCCGGGAGAAGTGAATCCGGCAGCATACGGCTGAACCGCGCTGCTGCCAAAAAAGAAACGATTATCTGGGCTGTTGCTTGGTGATGTTGGCGCTTCCATGCATCCAGTCGCTGCAGATGCTTCTGTCACATACTTCGGTTATTATCCGCCGCTAATAGTTTCAAGGCTCCATATAGCCCTACGTAGAAACACAAGGCCTATTCGCTTGGATCTCGCAACAAGGCTGAGTTCAATCGGTTTGTGCTCTGTTTGGGGCAGCGCCGTTCGAGCTGAAGGATCTTTACAAATAGATTTATGCGCTTGAAGGGCCAATGATGGCATGTTCGCACAATCTGGCACTCACACACGTCTATCGATATTGAATCCCGAGGTGGGGGCCCCAATGAAGAAGAGTTGTTCGAAACTACCTCGTATTCAAGCTGGACCCCCCAAAAGAACAAAGTTTTTCCGACCAAAAGCATGGTCAGTTTTAAAGGCCGGGCTTTGGAATCTGGAATCTGATGCCGCCAGGACCGCTTCGATCAGGCTAGGCAATCAAGTTTCACAGGGAGGTTGTCAAGCAGGCCCTGAACCTCAATAGTTTGAAAGAGTTGGGCGGGGCTCAATAATGTCAAGATTTTGTCATGGGTCAGTGGTGAGGTCAAAAAGCTATTGGTTTAAAATGCCAGTCCTCCATGTGTCTATATGTACAGGCCAGGCTCTGTTGCCTTCGGAATCTGCAATCTGATGCTGCCAGAAACCAGCGGTCATCGATTTCTTCTTGAACCGTGTAAGCCGCTTGCTCGATCAGGCCTCAGCCCTTCCTCTTGTCTATGGTGATAAACCAAGGCAAAACAAATTTGAACAAGGGCCACACGAGGATCCAACATTACCTTGCAGACCCCAATAGAAGAGGCAGCCACAGCTTGCAAGCATCTTACCATATGCATGCTAATAGCTCAACGGCGCACATGTGGAGCTTCCAAAATGTGTTGAGATTGGCCCAAATGCGCGAAGGCCAGGGGCTGTTGCAATTGCAAGGCGTTCACTTCGTGCAACCTTGCAGGCAACTGGTCTCCGGCACGCGTGGCTTGCAAAAGAGGCGGACTGGCACGCGAGAAAAGATGCGTGTGCTTGTCAACCAGCAGGTGGATCTTCACAAGACCAGCTGTAGTTGAGCGCACCCGTCAGATCTGGAGCAAGAGCAAGGGCTGTTTGCCCAACGCTTTGCAGAGGGCGTCCGCAAAGCGTTTTTTGCGCTTGATTTAATATAACCATATGGCAGGGGTTGCACCTTGCAGTTTTCGCAGCCTGTTGTCTTGGCTATTTGTCTGACATCCGCGAGGCATGAAATTAGCTCAATTCCCTGGACGGCAGGTCTTGGACTTAGCAATTCGGGACATTTTTGAAGCCACTTCAGCACCGAAGTTGGGCATCCATGCTTTTCTGCATCGCTGGATGAAACAGCTTCCAATTTGAATGGAGCGGAAGAAAGCGGAGAGTTGTGGTTGCAGCGCAGACAGCTTGAAATGGGATACCATGGGTGGCGATGCATTGGCACCTGTAAGGGTATGTAAGAGCACATTTCGCGGCTGTCGAAATGCAGGTTAATGTTGCGCAACGGGAGAACTTAAGGGGAGGTCATGGCATGGTTTTTGGGAGCATACAACATCACGCAAGCCATCAATGAAGAAGAATAATTGTCACTGAGACCTCCGCGCAGCTTTGACAGCTGTTCTTCGCTGCAAAAGCAACTTAAAACCATAACACAAGTTTCAGCTAGCAAGCATATCTGAAGCATCTTCAAGAGCCGAGAATCCCTTTCAGGCAGGCATTGCTCCGTGGTCCAGTCAGCTTTCCTGCAGGGTTAGAGGACCTCACCCGCGCTACCCCACACTCAGCAAAAAGCAGCTCGCTAGCTCTCGCCTCCTTAAAGTTCGGAACGCGCATCTGTCAGCACTGCAGATTAGCTGTCATGTCTTTGGGGCAGTCTACAATGGCTCTAACTTTCCAAGGGGATGGGACGGCCCTGAGCCTTGCAGATGGTCGTCGATGAAGTCTTGGTTTTGTGCATCACTGTTAGCCTTGCGTCTTCTCCGGGTCCACTCCACAGCGCTTGACTGTATGACATGTGTGGAAGCGAAAGGCTCTTGGCAGTTGCAGTCATGCCACTCCGCTGACCTTGGTGACTGCCCTATTGCAGATGCAGATTGTTGCACACAAGTGGGGTGTTGCGTTACAAGTGGCTGCCGGTCGCCTGAAGACATGCTCGCAGGATCAGGAGATCCCTCGGCGAACGCAGTATCTTGCCACAGATGTTGCGAGGAATCGTCAGAGGGCTGCCGAGTCCGCACATATGTGGATAGTGCAGCAACCTATTCTGAACCATATTACAATGTAGAGGAAGTTGTGCCTGGCAAAGTTTGTGCAGATGTGTGGCCAGATCCAAGCACAACTTGTCCTGCATGCGCCTACTGTGACCTTCGCACAGAGGAGGAAGTTATGCAGACGCTTCGTGAATGCAATTGCGATACCGCAAACTCCGACTGCATTGACCCTCTCTCTTGCAAGTGCGACTGCAACAGGCAAGTACAGGGACTCAAGCGCTGCCCGCACTTGAAGAAGGCGATACGATCAGAACTCTGAGCTCAGGATTGCCTCCATTGCATATGCAAGCGGGCATGATGTCTTGCCAGGCTTGGAGAGTATGTGTCGAGCTTTTGGTAGGAAATTGGATGGCGTAAGCCTCCGTACGCTTGGCGGAAAAAAGTGTCGGCGCTGTGGACACGGAAAGGTAACTTGAGCATAGTGGCAACAAGGCGTGTGTCATACCCTGCTTCTCTGACATGCTTTCAAGTGACAGGGCATGCATTATTTCCACGAGCTGTAAGGTCACCAGCAGGAGAACGTCCAATTCGGTCAACGCATGAGGCCAAGACAGACTTGACCGCAAGTATCCTGGACCATGAATCCGTGTGATGGCTGATGCTTGCAGGCGTGTACTGAAATGAGAGCATCACAGACTAAGGTTCACCTCGTCTCCGCTGCTTGATCGTAAGCAGGCCCAAGACTCAGCTGACCTATCCTTTGTTTCAGATTCGAGTGTGCTTATGTAGCTCGCTTTTGAGGTAGGAACTTGGGGTTTGGAGTCAAAGCTGGATCTGAACTTCAAACGTGGCAGCATCCATATGATGGCTATGCAGCGAGCTTGGCGGGCCCCGTGTTTTTTCCTAATCGTGGCTGTAAGGCTCTGGTCAGCCGCGGTCACAGCTCCATTTGTTTTGAAGGAAGACGCTCGATCGGCGCGACGCGTGGAGCGTCCTCGGAATTCTGAGCGTAAGTGGCGGCCGTCTCATTGTTTTCGGCGCATCGTGATCCTGGCGCGTGGAGCATCCTCAAAATTCTGAGCGTAAGTGGAGCGTCCTCGAAATTCCGAGCGTATAAGTGGCGACCCTCTCGCTGTTTCCGGCGCGTCGTGACTCTGGCGCGCGGAGCACGTCCTCGAAATTCTGGGCGTGAGTGGCGACCCTCTCGGTGTCCTCGGCGCGTCGTGACGCTGGCGCGTGGAGCGTCCTCAAAACTCTGGGCGTGAGTGGCGACCGTCTCGTTGTCTTCGGCACATCGGAGCGCTGGCGCGTGGAGCGTCCTGGGAATTCTCTTGAGAATCCGCGACCTTCAAGGAATCCTTGCAGCCGCGGCTAGCCAAATCTTGTACAGCCGCGCCTAGCAAAAAAATGTGCCTGCGGGCTCGCGGACGTGTGTTTTTTTGGCCTTGCCGTAGCTGTGGGGAATCCTTCCAGCTGCGCCTGGGGAAGAAATACGCTTCTGGGCCGGCCCCCTGACATTTTTTTCCTTGGCATGGATCCTGCCAGCCGCTGGCTTATAGCAAATCCTTACAGCCACGCCTAGGAAAAAACGCATCCGCCAAATTTGGCGGCCCCAAATCCAGCCTTGTGACTTCTCCAAAGACGCGAGGTGCAATACAGGCAGTGAAACATTCCTGTTCTAGCGCAATAATGGCCTTTCCGTGGCACAGCATTGAGGTGGCACGACGTAATCCGAGCAAAAACATTTGGGCCCGTGGTTTCTCGATACCTCAGATTTGGCGGGCTGGTTGAGACCAGCTTGATGCAGTTAATCAAATACAAATTACAAGGTAACCAGGACATACCAGGACCAAGAAGTTGGACCTTCCCCACGAGAGCAAGACATTGCCGTAGTATTGGAGGCCGACTCATCACTTCTGTGATGTTCCACGGCAAAGTCCCTAGAAACAATAAGGAAACAGAAACCCGTCAGGACTCAAGCATGCTGCAACGCTGCCTTTCGAATTCTACAAGCTTCCTAGTTTTCCTTTGCACTTCTAGCATGCGGACTGAAATTGCCTGCAACAAATTCAGGGCCTCGCCAGCATCATTGCATGAGAGCCGCAACTTGTTGAAGAGCATCATGCTTCGATGACGAGTGTAAAAAGAAAAAAGATTTGAGGTTTGAGCAACCCATGCAGCGCATTTTTGCGTACCTTGAGAACGGGAAAAGGGGCAGCTCGCTGCAGACATGAAAGTGCAAACGTGCTGGGCGCGCCGGATTTTTGACAGTTGTAGCCATTTGCTTGTTCTAAACATGTTTAGCATGGGCGGGGTGTTCAAGTTTACGACTTGTCGTTGCATTACTCAGGGTTGCAGAGATTCAGACGAAAGCCTCAGTTCTACAGAAGCATGCAGTTGGTACAGTCGTAGTCCTCGAGATCAGCTCATGAAGAAGGGGTTCTTGACAGCTGGAGCCGAGAAGGTCAAGGCAGCAAGCGTCGTGAAGGATACCAGATCAAAACCTTTGCAGGACTGCGAGGCGAACTCTCTGGCTCTGTTGGATTCTGCACGAGTCCTATTGGCTTCAACCCATTATGTCTCAGCAGCTTTGCGAGTTGCAAGTTGTGCGCTCGAGCTGCTTGAAAGTCAGTCGCTATCTGAAGCGCGCTCTCAGCTTAATGCTTGTAAGAGGAGGGAAACGGAGATCACAGACCAGGCCATGGCGTTGATTGGCAGCAGGTCTCCCATTGATGCCTTACGGCAAATCTTGCGGCATGGTGTTGAGGGAGGCATTTGGGAGAAGCTGCATCGAGCTCTGCAGGAAAGTCTTGGCAGGTTTGGGACTATGCTTGAAGAAGTTGGACTTCTCTCAAGTGAAAGTCTCCTGCAACACACGCATCACCAACAGCCAAATACCAATCAGATTTATGTGTTCGCGCCACAGAGAGAGGTTGGAGGAATTTGGGTCAACGTTCCATGTTCTACAGATGCTGCCTCCTTTGCCGCACGGGCTGTTGGAATTTCAGCTGCCCAGCATGCGGGCACGCTCGACACACAAGATGCCTACAAGCCTACTGCCGGTGATTCGACACATTTGACACTGCAAACTGCTACTCTTTGGAAGGTCGTGCAAGGCGCGGCATGGCCGCAAGGGGGTGTCGTATTGGACGAGGTAAAATGGTCTGCACTTTGCAATGGCGATTGGGTAGAGACGGTAGAGATTGCAGAGGAGCCTGAGGAGAACCACAGTCAAAACATCTCTTGGCCTTCCAAGAGGTGCGCAAGAGAATTCTTGCATGGAGCCCTTCCAAGGCGGACACAGCACATTGCTTACATTGTATCGACCGTTTGTCCTGACATGTGCTGACTGCGTTTTTGCTTATGGGTCTTGTCACGCTGTGGACATCCTATGACATCACATCCTCAATGCCATTTCTGAAAAAGAGCATGCAAAGACTTTTGCCTTTCGAAGCAGCTATTTCCACCAGTTTGTCTTTGTTCAACACGGATCGAACATGATGAGGCGCTGCAAGCAGAAACATCCAAAATTCTTACGACTTGTACTACTGTAGTTAGACTCCCTCCTACCACCGCACTTGTGATCCTGACCCGCAACTTGGCAACGGTTGGGGTTTTATGAGTTAGTCACCTGACCTACGATTTCACTATCATGGTTTGCATGCCGCCCCCAGGCAGGTGGCGACGCACTTCTCTTCCACTTTCTGCTGTTGCTTGCTGCTTCTTGCGCTGCCTTTGGCGCTCTGCTTAAATTTCTCCGTCCTGCTTGAGTGGCATTGTTGCTGGGCAGCTTGCCAGTGCTTGCTGCTCTCAGCGTGGTTGGCTGGCTAATATATGTTACTCTGGTCTGGGCCATGCATGCGATGGCTAGAGTTAAAACTGTATGTGCTGCAAGCAGCACTTGTTTTACCAGTTGTCAAGGGGGGCTGTGTTCATTTATGAAGAAGGCACCCTATGAAGTGGAGCTGCTTTATCAGCAGCAAGAATGCAAACTTCCGTGTTGTAACTTCTCAGTTCGCCTACAAAAGAGGAAAGCATGCGCTTTCAGAAGTTCAGGAAGCTGCGCGTTGCGGGCTTCTTATGCCAAGAGCCGTGAATATGAGTAATTGCTGATCTCGATACTCCCTTCTTGAAAGGCCCACGAATCCTAAAACACTTCTGGCACCAGCATTCAGATGTCGTCAACTGGGATGCGGCGGGCGACTGATCGCGGATCGTGGACCGGATCGCCGAAGAGGTCCACATCCTCAATCCGCGATCCGGTTGCGTGCGCAAGGCGCATCCGGGATCTGTATCTGGGAATCTGCGATTCGCGACCGTGATACGCGACCCGTCGCCGTGATGCAGTGGCATTGAAGCCAAGAGATGTAGATTATATATATATATCTATATATATATGGACACCCCCCCCCATGATCCACCGACCCCCTGAAAACACTGTAAGTACAAATAAAAACAAGCATTTTTGCATGATCGGATTTTGGACACCCCCCCAATTTCGGATTGAATTGTATTCTATCCATACAAATTCCTTATTTAATTTCTTTAAAATGAATACGATTATTGACTGTTGGTGTTGAACTGGATTCTGGTCTCCTAATTGCATATTTAATTCTGGTCCATTACAATTCTTCGTTAAATCTATATAGATTTAATATTGCAATTCTGGACTCCTGGATTTCTGGTTTCCACCCGGATTATGGCTAATATAACTTTCTTATTAAATAGATATGCAAATAGTACCGAAACAGAAAAAGCACCAAAAGCACTAAAACCAAAACTCCAAAAATCCAACTTTTTTTGGAACTATGGTGGCTCCTGAAAAAGTTTGATTTTTTTGTTTCCCTAGGAAAAAGTTGGTATTTCTTTAAAAAACCAATGTTTTTCCTAGGAAAAGTTGGTTTTCAGGGCTCAGGCTTTCCAAAACCCAATTTGTTCCTTGGAAAAAGTTGTTTTTTCAAAGAAAACCAACGTTTTCCTAGGAAAAAGTTGGTTTTTCGATTCTGTTCCTTACAAAAACCCAACTTTTTCCTAGGAAAAAGTTGGTTTTTTCAAAGAAAAACATTTTTTCCTAAGAAAAAGTTGGTTTTAGGAGCCCAGGCTTTCCGAAAACCAACTTTTTACTAGGAAAAAGTTGGTTTTTAAAAGAAATGCCAACGTTTTCCTAGGAAAACCAAAAAAATCAAACTTTTTCAGGAGCCACCATAGTTCCAAAAAAAGTTGGATTTTTTGATTTTTGGATTTCCTGATTTTTTGTGAATCCGTCCAAAATCAGGAATCTAAGATTCTACCAATTTCTTACTAAACTTCATCAGTTATAATGAGGGGTTTATATGGACCAGGATCACATCCAAAATGAGTAGCCAGGAATCCAATATTCCTATGTTGATTTATT
>CAJNIZ010016336.1:68778-92282 GCA_905231905.1 Symbiodinium pilosum
TTTCGTGTTATCTTTAGTCAAAGTTTATGAGGGATGTATTTCGACAAATCCCCAAAATCAGGAATCTAGGATTCCAGGATTTTCGTATTAAATCTAATCATCTTGAAGAAGGGATTTATATGGACCAGGACCACATCCAAAATCAGTAGTCCAGCACTCCAGCATTTATAGGGAGGTGCTGCGCCCTTCCCCGTTAGCGCCTCAAGTTCGGCCAGCCGCACCTCCAAGCCAGCAGCAAGTGCAACAGTCCGATGTCTTTTAATTGCTGCACGAGCTTGCCGCAGCAAGTTAATCCTCTGCTTAGAGAAGCAGCTGCAGCTACAGACACCAGATCATCGCCCTAGCCCACAACATGACCCTTAAACTTGACGGTCGTGGCCAGGGTTGGGTGAAATTCGGAGGAGCTGGGGCTCGCTGCCTATGATTGGACGTGCATCATGACAGAGTGCAGCGGCGGTAGTTGTTCTGTTGGAAGTAGTTTGCGCAGGAAGAGTAGCAGTAGTACTCAAAGCAGCAGCGGCGGTGGCGGCGGCGATAGCGGTATTTGCAGTGATGGCAGGAAGGGATGAGTGGTGACGGTGGTGGTTGGCGGAGTGTTCGCAGCCGGAGTGGTGGTGGTATAGCGGTAGCAGCAGCAGAAGTTGCAGCGGCGAAGCTAGCACAGCATCCATGCAGAAAGATACCTCATTGACAGTCGACCCATATCGAAAAGCTCCTGGAGCCTCCAACTATAAATTACATTAAGCATCAGGCTTCAGCATACCTGGGGATGCTATCCAACAACTCGGCTGAGATGAACTCTCTTCTCATGGCCCACATTTTGCTCATCAAGTTCTTGCGAGCTGTCCGAAGGGGCGACTAGCAGTGCAATGCTTGCGAGCAACGTATTGTCTGTAGTGCAGTCCGGCTTGAGCTGGAGAGTGAGCTGACGCACGGTACTCTTGTTGCATGTTTGCTGGGTCTGCCTATCTTTTGCAAATGATGTGGCGGACGGCGCATGCTGTTTACTAGAGTGCTGCGCGCTTGCTGATGTGAGTGAGTGCCCTGACCTGCTCAGCGCGGGATGCTGGAGGGTTGCAATCAGATCATGCGTGAAGGACAGGTAGGTGAGAATGGATGCTAAAACCTCCTGGCACGCGGCATGTTGGTGAAAAAGTGGGAGGGGAGAATGTCAAGGGAAATTGCTTGGTTTACGCGGTAGCGAGGGGCACGGGGAAATACAGCGGGCTTGGGTGGGAACCTCGACATGCCGCATGGCCACGGCGAATTTAAGCGGTCTTTTTTGAATAAACTCCTGCATAATGCCTGCATTGCCCGCAGAAGTCTTATGTAAACTGTGCATATTGTAATCTTAGCGAAGCAGGGAACACAAAATTCAAGTTGTGCAGTTTTGCATCCTAAACCATTTTGAGGTTGCAGTCCGTCTTTGATTGGAAGCTGTGTACACTGATACTGGTTCTAGATTCTTGGCTGATGTTGTCCTTGCCAGCAAGATCGAGCAAGGGGCCTTGGTTGACCTCTACTTGGTGTGTTTGGTACAATGTGTAGAAGTTGCGACAATGCTGCTAAATAAGTGAACGAATTCTTCGGGTGTGTTCCAGGGTGTGCTTTGACGAAGCCCTTCGACTGGCGTCTGCGCAGAAGCCGGCCCTCGTAGGTGAGGCACACCTGCTGCGCTGCGCAGAGGCCTGGCGTTTTGAGCAGTCACGTGGGGCTTTGGACTTTTGAAAAGCTAATAGGCCATTCGATGGGCCATGTTAATCAGGAAGTATATGGTTATTGATGCGCCCGTCTGGAAGGAGGTTATTGATCTTGACTTCCACCATGCATCCATTTCCGTAGACCAGTCGCTTGAGAGCTTCTTGGCAATGCAAGCTGGCTCAGGCGCGATGGAGCCTGGAGTTCCTTGAAGAGACCGCGCCCGATCCTAGTGACATGTTTGCTGTACTCGTTTATTCACAGACCGGAGGGAGGGCAAACATGTGCAGTTCCAACTTGCCAGAAATCCATGACACGTGTGCAAGGTAGTCCTGAAGCAAGCTGCTTTTCTGTATATCGGGCACCTGAACCATACCGGTTTGCTGGCTCAATTACTGCTGTGCCAGCTATGAAGATTCGACGGGCATGGTGTCTTTGGAAGGCGCTTCCGGTATTCTTCTCGCTTGGAGACCAACGACGACATCTACGACATGCAGTCTGAGGAGTGACTGCTTGCTGCTTCTTGTGTGCACGTCCAGACTGCATAAATGCTGAGGAGTGCGCTGAGCAGCTTTTCCTAGACTTCCCAGACTTTGCGCATCGGAAACGAGCTGCGACAGATGGCTCCGGTGATGGCAGGGAGCCTCAGAAGTCCGCCTCGACCCAGCTCCGTGTCCTGATACAATTTGTCAAGACAGGCTATGCTTACTACTTATGGGGTGTCGCTTTGCGGCGCGGCGAAAGTGCAGACCCATGCCGAGAAGATGGAGGCCACTACGAAACTGCTGACAGCCTGAAGATTTGGATTTTACAATGCCAGAAATCAGGGAGACAGCACCTCGAGGCTCAAGCAAATCACGGCCCAATGGAGCCGGGACAAAACCACCTGTAATTAGGTTTTATATAGAGCTGACACAATTTATTGGCCTGTGCCAGATCGTGGGAAAACGATAAGAGTAAAAAAACGATAACGTAGTTATTTTGGATGGGTTTGCATATGGACCTCGCACAGACCGAGGCTCCTAATTCATCTGATTTATATGAACTCCATGCAGAATGAAGCTCCTAATCTGTCCTATTTTTGGGCCCCATGCGGACCGAAGCTCCACATGTATCGTATTTAGATGATGTAGACGGAAGCTCCACATGTATCCTATTTAAAACGCTTCCCCCTAACATTAACCGACGTCTCCGCCTAATATGAAAGAATCGGATTCCGAAAAATGTTGTAATAACAGGGGGTAATTCTTGAAAGAATTCTATAGGGCTGCCTTTAAAATCCGTTTAAATTCCATGAACAAGTTTAATCAGCAAGATTACATTTAGCGTAGTTCAGTAAACATACATTCATTAATAAACTCCATGCAGACTGAATCATTGACTAAGTGCTTATTGAAACCGAAGTAAAATCCATGTAAAATCAATTGAAACCTATTTGAATTTCCATTACAAATCAACTGAAACCGAATTAGATTCGAGTTAAAATCATGTTGAAGCTAATTGAAATCCATTTGTAATCAACTGCAGTCTAGTTAAACTTCTATTTAAACCAAATTGAAATCTAATTAGGTTCCCTTCAGAATCAATTGACATCTAATTTAGGTTCCATTTAAAACCAATTGAAATCGAATCAAATTCCAATTAAGACCTATTGAAATTGAGTTAAATCCAATTAGAATCAAATGACATTGAATTTGAATCCTTTAAAAAACAATCTCAACTCGAATTAGACTTCCATTAAACTCAAGTGAAATCGAATTAAAATCCAATAAAACCAATTGAACTTACATTAAGATGCAAGTTGAACCCATTAACATTGAATCAAGATCAGTTGAGATTTGCTTAAATACGGCTGAAATGGTAATAGAATGTGATAGAATCAATTAAAGTCACAGTCAACTCTTGTATATAAATTCCTGTATTAAAACCATATCAAACACAGTCAACACCTAGGAAAACAAGGGGATACCTAATTCAGATCCCTAATTCCTTTGTATTTCTCATTATGCTCCTAATGACTTCAAATCCAAGCCCTAATTCGTTATTAGGTGGCCTCTTTTAAAAGTAGTCTTCTGGATTTTTGGTCCCCTGAATTGGTTTTTGAATATTCGGGTGGTTTTCATATTAGGGGAAGGGATTAGATTGACCCCATGCAAACCGAAACTCAGGACGCATCCTATTTAGATGGACGTCATGCAGACCGAAGCTCCTAACCTGTCCTATTCAAATGGAACCCACGCAGACCAAATCTCATGATGTATCCTATTTAGATAGATCCCGTGCTGCGAACCATCTACAAATTTTGACCATGTTGGATCCAGAATTTTGAGCGGCAAATGAGGTGACCAAAACCATAAGCAAACGATAAGAAACAATCCCTGTGACCCTGATATGTGAACCAAGGCCCTTTCCAGTTTGAATTCGGCAGTAGCGACAGCAGTTGAAGGCTTCGGGTAGGTCGTGGGGGAATCGCTTCCACCTATATTAAACGAGGCCCCCCCCCCTCCCCACCCAGGCTGCCTCTGGAAGCCCTTCTAAAGCCTTTTTAAACTCCTTTCTCCTTTTTATTGAAATCTAATGAGAAACGAATGGAAATCCACTTAAAGCGGAATTGAAACCAAATTAAAATCCAAATAAAACAAATTGGAATCGAATTAACATGCAATTCAAATTTTGACATCGAGTCTAACTCCATTTGAAGGTAATTAAAAACTAGTAAAAATTCCCTGTAAAAATCCAATTACCAGTTGAAATCGACTTAATTCCGTCAAATCAATTGAAACCGAATTGAAACCCAATTAAAACTAACTGAAATCGGATTAACATCATATTCCATTAGATTGAATAATCAATTATCATTCCATATAAAATCATTCGAAACCGAGCTAAATAAAATCATTCGAAACCGAGCTAAAATCCAATTAAAGCCAATTGAAATCGAGTATTTGGAATCGACTTCAGGTCCATTGTAAATTACTTGAAACCTGGATTAGAAATCCATCTAAGACCAATTGGAATGGAAATCACATCTGTCTAAAACTGATTGAATTCGAATTAAAGCCCAGCGAAAAATTGAAATAGAATTTAAGTCCATTGAAAATTAATTGAAAACTGATTAAAGATTCCATTTAAAACCAATTGAAATCGAATTAAAATCCAATTATAACCAATTGAACTCGACTGAACATTCAACTTTAAACATCGTAAAACTAGTTGAAACCGAGTTAATACGCCACCTAAATATGAATAATTGAAACCGAGTTCAAGCCCAAATAAAACCAATTGAAATCAAAGTAAAACCAATTAGAATTTATTGACATCGAGTTTAAATCCACTGAAACAAGTGAAAATTTAATTAAGGTTCATGTAAGATCAGTTGAAATGGAATTACAATCCAAGTAGAATGAATGGAAATCGAAGTAAAATCCAGCTAAAGCTCATTGAAATAGAATCTAAATCCATTTAGCATCAATTGAGACCTAATCAAAATTCCATTTAAAATCAATTAATGTCCAACTTAGAGTCATTGAATTCGAATTAATATCCGATTAAAACCCATTGGAATCGAACTTAATCTATTTAGAATCCATTGGAACCGAAGCAAAATTCGCATAAAACCAATCGAAACAAATTAAAATCTAATCAAGGTCTTCAAAGTTTATTGAAAATCTAATTAAAACTGATTAAAACCTGTTTGAAATCAAATTAATATCAATTGAGATGTAATTCATACAGTTGAAATCTATTACAATCAAATTAAACTCGGCTTAAGTGGAACTAAAACGAATTCAAATCGCGTTCAATGTTGTGTATGAATTCCTTTTTAAGAATTAAATGAAAAACAATCAAAGCCTAGGATGTCAAAGGGGATCCCTAGTTCCTTTTTATTTCGTATTATACACCCCTGAATGACCTCAACCCCCCTAATTCATTGTTAGGTGGCCCCTTTTAAAAGCAGTCTTCCCCTGTTAAAAGTACGTATTCTTCAGGATTTTTCGGCCCCTGAGCTTTTTATTGATAGTAGGTGGTTTTAATATTAGGGGAAGGGAATAATGGTTTCTTTTGGAGGCCGCTCTATTCAGGAATGCAGGCATGCACACGGACGCAGCCTAAACCCCAGATTCTGTGTAGATCTTATAGCATATTATAGGCAAAGCCTGTAATTATCCAACCAAAAGCCTTGTCTGTGACATGTGTGCTGTTGGATTGGAAAACGATAAGAGTATAAAAAAAGGATAATGTGTTGAATTGGAGGCCGGCCTCTAGATTTTTGGCGCGGCTCATTATGGGCTTTGCTCTGCACATCACCGGCCCTGTTCTCCATTTTTGCTGGGGTTGGGGCTGAACACGTCGTCATAGAATTGTGAACTTAGGGACCGGGAAGTTTGCTAAAGGTATCTCGGTGACCGCTGCGCCTAAACTAAGCTGAAGTTTGATGTGGGCCATGCGAGTCCTTGCAGCGAGACATATACAGTCCTATGCATTCTGAGGATTCGAAAAGCATCGAAAGGCAGGTGTTTGCATGCATGTGCTGTGAGGTGACTTTGAAGGTTTCAACTTTGGTCCTGCTGTGGACGAAGACTTGGCGGAAGAGCGCTGCTGGGAGCACTTGCGCAAGCTGAGGAAGGCCAGCATCAGTATCACAATGACTGTGAGTGCATCTGCAGAAAGAACCAAAATCTCCACAAGTTCTCATAAACAAGGGCCCACTGTTTGGATCTTCTTGGCAGCGCAGACAGTTTTATTGGATGCAGGCCAGGCGGTCAGTGCTGAGGAGTCCTTATATACTTTTGTGAATAGATTTGTATAGCTTGCCGCCATGGCCTTGCTGCAGCGAAAGTGGTCAAGGTTGTCTGCTGATTTTCACGGGACTGTCATCCGCATCCTTCAGTTCAATATTCTTGCCGATTCACTGGCACAGGGCTGTAGCAGCACAGATGAACTGCTACTAAGTCCTGCGCAGCACTTGTGTGAGAGTAGGGCTGCTGGTTGCCACTACCACTATCGAAGCAAAACTCCAATTCATACTTTTCGCACATCAGAGCGGAATCTTCGTTGGGAGCGCCGTCATCCAAAGATTCTAGAAATTGTTCTTGAAGCAAGACCAGATGTAATCTGCCTTCAAGAAGTGGACTGCTACCAAGATATAGCCATCGTCCTCGAAGCGGCTGGCTACCAAGGGGCCTTTTGCAAGAAGGCCTGGAAGAAGATACTGGACGGAAGTGCAATTTTCTGGAGTCAGGCGCTGTGTTGCAAAGACATCCGGCGTGTGCAGCTTCAACCAAATGCTGCCATGACAGCCTTGATGATTCGTTTTGAGGATGCTTCAGGCACACCTTTGGTCATATGCTCCACACACTTGAAAGCAGGATTTTCGCCCGAGATGGAAGACCAGCGCCTTCAGCAGACAATCATTCTTGAAGAACACCTGACAAAATTTGCCGACGGCGCAGCCACGGTCATAGCAGCAGATCTCAATGCCCACCATGCCGCGTATTCAGTCTGCACTGAACGAAGCTGCTGCGACCCAGAGAAGCTTGTGGAACCAAAGGCAATATCTCTTCTTTGCAAGGCTGGTTTTCAGTCCGCCTACACCCAGTTCCCGAGCTTCACAGCCTGGTCTGGCTGGCTCGACAGGGATGTGAAAGCAAGCCTGGACCATGTTTTGTACCGCGGGCCCATTGGACCGAGAGCAGTACTAGAGCTTCCTCCGGAGGAAGCGATTCGCCAGTGGCCAGAACTTCTTCCAAACGACAGCTGGCCTTCCGATCACCTTCATTTGCTGGCAGATTTTGTGTTGAGTAGTTGATCCAGGCGCTTTTTGTGCATGTTGCCAGCGAGCAGGAGTAGGAGTCTGAACATGAAAGTTCTCATCCTCGCATGCGCAATGGACCAGACTGCTCCAACGTGATCCCGGAACCCAAGCGCACTCCGCGAGGGGCGAAAACAAAAGAAGCCACATGGGGCACAAAATGCCACAGGGCTCTGCAAGGTGGCTTCCATTAATGCCGGCATTTTGGGGACTACGAAACACGTCTTTCCGCTTGCACAGGTGGCAGACTGGGGCTGCTTCCGGCAGGCGCAGATCTTCATCGGCTGCAAGAACGCTCTAACGCCTTTGCTTTGAATTAAGGTTACCAATTCCTTTCCCCTGCTCTAGGAAGCAGGGTATGTTGTGCTATACCAACAACGGTGCAGAACCAATTTGGCGTCCACTTTCGTTGCATATTTTTTTGGGCGCAGGTGGGAAGTCTTTGGCTTTGCCAGCGTGATTGCATTTGAAGGATGGGCCAGTTTGGTCGGCGTGTGAGCTAGCCACCGAGACAGCAAAACAAAACAACACAACCTTAGCCGGAGTTGAATGTAGTGCGCAGTTTCCTTTCCACACGGACTGTGCAAGACGCCGACAGTTGCGACCTGATTAGTTTTCTCATGCTGCTCGTAGCTGTACATGGGCTTCGCATGATGCGAACAGTTTTTGGAAAAGCTTTGGGCGAACTTCTATGTGAAGTTGTTGGGCGAAGTTTCTTTAGTTTTTTTTGCGCGATGTGTCATTGATTTGGATAAAGGATTGGGAGCTCCCACTTGGGGCTTGTACGTCAAAGCGCCAAAAAAAAAAGCATTTTTGACAGGCGTTGTTTGCCAGTCAGGGTGGAGGGTTAGTCCGGCTGAGCAAGCCCGCAAATTCATTTTCAAAAAGCTCAAACACAAGATCATGCGTGCGGCCGAGGCCATGCCATTATGACTTGGTCCATAATGCATATGTTCAAGATCCTTGACTGCAATTTGCTGTATGAGAAGCAAGTGACGTGAAGCCCATCGCTGCTGGCATTAGCTGCATCTTTTGCAATTAAGCTGACCAGGTGAGGGGCTGGAAGCGCTTTTTCCTGATTGATCCCTGCTACTCGCCCAATTTGTACGCCTACCCGTGCGGGCCTCATATTGTTTCACAGCAGAGCTGTCTCGTTTCAGCAACTTTAGCACGAAAATTGGCAGTGGTGGCATTAGTTGTGACATATTGGGACCAGGTTCGCTGACCCTCGCTCATGCACAGTGGATTTGAACATATGGAAAACATTGAGGAAATACAGAGGTCTGAAACAGGCGGCGGAATGCGATGGAATAAATTCCCCAGTGATACTTATAGGTCTGCCTTGGAGCCTTCTGCCCTCGGACACAGCGGCATCCGCTTTCGCACAATCTTGTCAGCCAATGGAGCCCCTGGAAAAATTGTCTCTTGCATCTGAGAGTTTGACTTTGATCTACGACACCTTCACGCCGGTAGGGCTGGAAAAAAGGGGCTTGAAACCCTGAAGTTTGCTGGGGTATTGCTAGTGTCAGTTGTGCCCGAGATGAACTTAACTTGCACGGAGACGACCAGAGTAGGGTGGGTCTGCAGCACAAGAATGCTAATCTAATCGCTAATGCCTTGGCTAGCTCAGCGTATGCTTAAGACACCGACGGTTTTACCGCTAGCGCACCTGAAACGCACGCTGAATCGCAGGGTGTTCAGATTTGCTTCTTCGAAGGTTCGACCGCGTATGTTGTAGATTCGCGTGCACTTGTCTATGAGTTCAGTGCGGCCAGAACTCCTGTCGGGAACATTTTTTCAAACGAAAGATTCACGCTTTCGGACCAAATCAGAGCGCCCGCCACCTCGCACGCTCGGCTTGCCTGTCAGGGCAATTACTTGCACTGCATGGGCTTTGAACAAATTGACGTGGTCAGATGGCAACCATCCGCTATTTTCCATCATGCACCTTTGCGGGTGGCTGGAACTGTCGGACGACAAAACAAGCAAAAGGCCCTGGCCGGTGAATGCTTATGGTCCGAGTCCCGACGCTACACCCGCCAGTACCGACCACCGCCGACCACTATAAAAAGGCACTGCCAAACCCCCTCCAAAACCTGTCTTTTCTTAAACAATCTCTCGCCAGGAGGTTTTGGAGTGCTAAGGCCAGCGAATGCTCATGACCCCGGTTTGACCAGTACCGACCACTATCCGACCACTTCCACCCACGACCGACCACTCACGACCATTCCCGACCGCTTCCTGAACTCCTGGCGAGAGTCGAGAGACATCGAGAGACGATTCCCCCAAAAACACGGTTTGGAGGGCTTAGCAGCTGCAGGCTTGCTAAGCCATGCGCGTCTTGGCGTTCATGGACTTTCCAGTCTGTCAAAGTCAGGGGAGAGGCTGGATTGAAGTCAGGGGAATCTTGTCTTCCTCAAAATCCCTGGCCAGATTGAAAAAACATCACCTCGATGAATCGAAAAGAGGGACCGAGCTCGACAAGTCAATACAAATAGTCAGCTCAGGCATTGTCTGCCGTTTTGCATGCATTCCTCATTCTCCCACGCCCCAGTGTGCTATCTGTCGCGCCTCTATCTCGCCATTGTCTTTCGGCTGAAGCAGCATGAGTTTCAGCATCATGCGCCAGGTAGCACCTGTCATCTATGATCAACCGACGTCTTCATGTGCCTGCGTTGCCGTCCATTTTCGTCACGGTCGCCATCACTGTCGTCGATCACTTTCATGTGCACATATTTCGTGTTCTATTGGCCCTTCAGTCATTTTTGTGCCGAAACATACCGTAACAAATGCTTCTTTTAAATTTCTTCTCGATGCCCCAAGTCCTTGCACTGTAACGCCATCATTATCATTATCAACAGCATAAGTTGCTAGGCCCTCTGAAGGCTCAAGCTGAGTTTTGAGGTCGGCCGAACGCTGATTAAATGGGGTCAGCCAGGTTTTCAGAGTAGGTCAAGCACAGGGCAGCAGAAGTTTCGCATCAGCTAGAGAAAATCGGTGGCTCCAGGAACATGTGCCTTTTTTCTTAGATCATTAGCCGATTGGGAACTTGAAATCAATGGATTCTGCTTCTGCATGCGAACACTCTATGCAATCTCTCGAAACGATGCCAAATTCCCAGAAAACTGGAGTAATGACTGTCTTGAATGCGGATGTGGGTACTTGGGCGGCTTCCATTTTCTAAATTGTTTTGATTGAGCTCAAATCCAAAAATGGGGTAGCGAAGAGCTAGAGCCAATGTGTAGGGCCCTGCATTGCTGGATTATGTACACCTTCGAGGCTATGTTCTAGAGGGACCCTACTGCAGATAATGAGGAGGCCCACAGTGGAGCAGATGCAGCCACATGCTAAATGGGACTCCAGCGAACTTCTAGAGCGGAGTGAGGGGACAGGTTAATGATGTGCTCGTGCAGGTGAATAGCTCGGGGGGCAGACTTCGCGTGAAGCTTCTCCATCTGCTGGAGAAACAAGTTCAGCTGGTTCCCAAGTACTCGAGACCTGAATTTGATTAAAACTGCAGTTTTGAAACCTTATAGTTTTTTCCTCTTAAAGAGTTTGCAGCGTGTTGGTACCTCGTATGGTGAGTTGTTGCTTGGTCACATGCAGCGCATATTGGCTTTCTCTTGGATAGCTGACATGATTTCTAGAGTCGGAAGTTTGATGACGGTTTGGTTGCTGTTAGACACAAGACATGCCTATCCGAAGGAACAGCAGCTCTCTGTCACCATTTGAAGGCAGACCGGAGGAACGACGAAAATGCTGGATTGGGATATGGGGGCAGACGGACTCCACTGTTGGATATGAATGCTGGCCTGAGTGGCCGGAGCTTGTTGAGAGGCCACGCGGACAGCTGGAACAAGAAAAGCCCATTTCATCGGCGCAGCTTCACCACAGGCCCAACACTAAACCTCTAGACAGGCTCCGGCCTAGACCACGGCGGCAGGGCCGGGTTAAAGGGCTGGCCGCCGCGGCGGCAGTGCATAAGCGCCCGGACGGGCAGCCCTGCGGCACAGAACAGTGGCGGGACGTGCACGCCTGTCCGAGATGTGGCACTATGAAGCACATGGCGTCAAAGACGCTTTCTTTGGGATTTTGAGGGGGGTTGGGGGGGCGAGGGGTGTCATGAGGAGGGGGAATGCGGGGTGTTTGATGGGCGGGGGCCTAGCAGGGCTAGGCGCAATGGGGTTCGGGGGGGGGCATGAGCCTTGAGGGCAGGCTAGCGCTGTTCTGAACAGGCCTAGAAACAGCCTCTCAAAAACGGAGGGGTTGTGCTGGGGGGCCTCGAGGCAACCTCGCAGAACATGGGGCTGGCAACGCCTGGAATTCTGAATCGGTGAAAAACACATGTTCTAGGGTTTGGCCTCGGCACAACCTTTCAAAAACGCGTGGACAGTTCTGAAAAGCGCTTTCTCTGGGGTTTGGCCGGGGGTCCGGAGGGGGAGGACGCTGAGGGGGAGTGCATGGGGGCGACGCTCGCCCCGTTGGGCCGGGGTCGGCGTTTCCCGCGCAAACGCCTATGTGGCAAAGCTACCGGGGCCAAAGTGTAAAGATGTGGAAGTCTGGGAGTGGGCAGGCAGAGAGCTTGATCCCTGCTTGAGACAGCCATTTCCGCAGAGTACCACCTAGTGCATGGTTCCTAGCATGTAACAATGCCTGCTACCTTGAATGCAGTGATGTGGGTACTAAGCGTTTCAAGGAAACGCTTCGATGCGCTGGGTGTAAAGTTCGAGAAGCCCTGCAATTGGATTCTCATTTGGTGCTGGGACTGCAAGAGAGATCGTTGGGTTGGTCGGATGGACGGTCCTCAGATGCGGATCGTGCTCAGAGATGCCTGGCATGCCATCGGATTGGTTTCCGTTGTATGCGATTGGGATGGGTGGGGCCGAAGAACGAGTGTAGACACAGGAAGCGAAAAGTTGACGCACCCCACAATTTACTTTATTGTATGCATGCGATCTGAGCAGCTGAAAAGGAGGTCACCACCGGAACCAAGCATCGAACGGAGCAAGTACAAACATGCACTGATTCTCAAGATGGGCTTGCTGGACATCATGAGCCATGAGGCTTGCAGACATGGCAACTTTGGCAGGCAGGGGCATCGGATGGACCGATGTGCCCAAGCCGATCTGGAACGTCCAGATTTCAAGTGCTTTCCAAAACTGAAGGCCCAAATCAAGCAGGCTGATAACCAGCACGTTCCAGTCGCCAAATGCAGGATGTCCGGGCAGTCGAGGCGGTCCTCGGTCCTGGTGACTTGCTAGTGTTGCCTGCGGGCTGGCGCTGCCCGCAGCTCTTGTTGTTTCCTTGCGTCAACCCCTGACCGACTGCTGTTGGAGTTTTGCCACGAGGTGGCACCATGTGCAGTCGCTCACGGAGGACAAGCAGAAGTGCAATGAAGTGCATACAGCGCATGCTGCTCGTAGAATGTGTGCAGGACTCGCTGTCTGTGAGCTTCTGGTTTGACGGCCAGCCTCAAGGGCCTCGGACTTTGGGGCTTCTGACTTCGCTGCAGCGGGCTGGGGCCCTGGGGCCTCTGTGTTTGGCATTGCCAACTGCCGACGCAGCAAGCTTTTCTCCCTTGGCCCAGGTGCATCTTGCTCGTGAGGTTGAGCGAGTGCTGCTGACGATAGTTGGGCCGCTGAGGTGGGTCCTGAAGTCGATGGCACTGCATGATGTGAGAATTTCAAAACAATCCAAAAATTCCGAGCCCAGCTGTTCGTGACCGCCCATCAGCTTCGTGTCAGAAAGGCTGCGGAGCGCATTTTGCGTATTGCGGCAGATGCTGGGCGGTTGCCTCAGCTCCAAATGACTCATCGAGTTATGCCCCTCGACAATGGAGAGGTGAGGGCGTCTTCACTGAGAGCAAGCAAAGTTCCGATGAGGCCATGCTGAGGAGATTGACTGCTACGAGTAGGAAGGCTCAAACAAGAGATGACGCAGGTTCTGGCCTGTGCGTGGCTGCTTTGGCGTCTGCGCTGCAGCTTGGGGAATGCTGAGGTGCTTAGCTTACAGGTTTGAAGGCAAATGTTCTCGTTCACTCGTCTGCTGGCTGATCTGAAGCGGCATGGCATCAGACATGGAGCTCAGTCCTTGGTGAGACAAGCAAATGAATCGGGCATGTCTGGGGAGCTGGCTTTGCTTGCAAGGTGGCCAGGGGCTTTGCGCTGGCCGTGGCCGATGATGCGCGTTGGCGTCGATTAGCGCATTGCGCTGAGTGCAGACAGCGGGAGTCGATGGAATGTAAAAGGTTGCCTCAAACGTCTCTGGCTGCTGATGCGACATTCCTTGCTGAAAAGGAATCGTTCAAGGCCTCAGACATGTCTTGTCATACCGGGATTTAGGAGGGGGTTTCATCCCGAAAGCTAGCTTGCTGGTCTGACTTGTTTTCTTGCTTTAGCAGTAGTACTTGGCAGACAAGGTTTGGAAAATCGCCAACCATAGGATACACCATACTCTGGGGCGGTGGGATATTGATTCTTCCCAAGGAATTTGATTTCTGAAGGGGTGTCAATAGTGATTTTTCAACACCATGCCAAATGTTTCGCGAAACCCTTTCCAACTGACATCTCCTTCCAGGGGAGCTACTCAAGCCATTGGTAACACACAGCAAGCTTTTTTGTCCGCAACCAGGCACGCACACAATGGGACAAAGAACGTGTTATCATAAACCACTGGGCAGCTCATTGCCCTGCGATGCTTGTTGGCGAACTTGACGGCTTCAGGGGCCTAGCGACCCGCATTGAGTGCCAATGTTGCAGCAATTGTATCTGTTATTGTGTGTCGGCTGAAATGCTCAATCCATGCCAGAGGATTGCCAGTTCTTGCTAGGAGATGACATGGCGATGCATGGAGTTCACCAAAGTATCACCCCGCCGAATATCGTTCCGAACGATCGCCAAAACAATGTCCAAGACATTGTAGCTGGCATTCAATCGTTATTGACCAAATTGCTGGAGCAGCATGAGCAAGAGGTTCAAGCTTTGACATCCAGTGGAAATGCCAAGATCATCACTCCTGTCGGGCTCCCAAAGCCCTCTAAACAGGATATGGATGTTGAGAGCGTCGCTACCAGCGAAGCCACGAACAGGGCTGCTGAGATGCTAGACATGCCAGACGAAAGATCATGGGAGGTGCCAAGTTTCTTTCATGAGGAGGCGATTAACGCGCAGATGGTCCCTGTGAAGTTTTCAGTTTACACGGTGTCGTTGCCCAACACAAGCTTAGACCGGGGCAGCGATTTGGCCCGGCAACATTGCCAAATCATTTTCAGAGGCGACAGTCAGGATCAAACAACAACACGCGAAGTTGCATTCCGGACGCCGACCTTGCAACCCAATCTGCCGGGAGCAGTTCCCTCAGCAGGCACAGCAGGGGCGCTCGTCATAGCTGACTGGACAGCTGGCACCGACGTCGGTATGGATTGCTTTATGCATGTGCCCGAGCCGTGTCCAAAGCGTTTCGCGGTGGAGGTCTGGTCCAGCAGCTCAAATTGGCCCGTGGCAGAGGGCTTCGTCAGAATTGGTGAGCAGCGACAACAAGTGAGGCTGAGTGGCTCGACGTCGAGGTCTCTGCCGTAAAGCCAACGAATTCTGTTCGTGTTCAGATAAGATAAAAGTTCGGTGATAGAGGGGCTGCTTGCCGCACACGGGCTAAGTTTGACGTGGCCTAACTTTTTTGAGAGAATGGATGTCTAAGGACAAACAGCCCGATCCGTGACAAGCAGATCAGACAGAAAATCCGGTCTCGCTTGGAGACGGTGCTTGCTGAGCAGCATCAGACGCAAGTCATCATGGCTCGCGACCTTATTGCAGCTGTGAAGAAATGTGGCAAGTCCGAAGCTTCCGGCTTCTCGTATTCCCTGGAAGAAAAGGAAGTTGAGGATGCCATATTGGAGCTCAGGCACATTTTTCAGATGCATGTTCTCAAGGTCAACAAGAGAGGCCTCACAAAATCGAAGACGCCAACGCATGTGATTGCTTTCCATCAGTTTTTGAAGTGCATGTTTCTAGAAGACGTCCACATGTATGCACGGGATGAGGAGGTTCAGTTGACCCTTTTCATCATTCAACGTGCAATGCTCGGGGCTGATATGCCGTCAACAGGCACATCTCGTGCGCTGCTGCTGGCAAATCAGAAACGGAAAGAGCAAAGGAACCGACCCAGCATGCAGAAGCTGCTCATTGACGTTATGACGGCCCTGTCAACGGCGGCCATCATCGCCAGCGTTGCAGCATCAGGCATCTCCATGGATATTGCTGTTGGTGCACCAGGATGGGTTGTCCTAGACACACTGTGTTCTGCAGTCTTTCTGATGGAGGTCATTGCCAAGCTTTACGTTTTCAAGCCAAGAAAATACTTTTGTGGACCTGCGGGCGGATGGAATATGTTTGATCTTGCACTGACGGGTGCAGCAGTTCTGGAAACGGTTCTCAGCTTTGCTGCAGGCAATGGAGGCCGGGGGATCTGTTTTGACAAGGCGTCATACTTGCACAAGCAAGTTGCATCGTTGCTGGCTTCCACAATCGTTCTTTCAGTGAACGTAGTGTTTCGGGCCACCGTAAGCCGTAATGCTTGTTGAGTAGTGAGTTCCCAGCTGCAACCAACTGTTCAGTACAGCTGTTGCAACCCACGAAGGTCTGACTGGTAGATCTTGACGCCTTGGACCGTTCCGAATTCTCGTAATTCCCTTCAGGGCTTTGCATAACCTGCCAGGCTCGCAGAGCCGAGTTGCCATGATGTTGCGAGGACTTCGCATCGCAAGGCGCGGCGCGCTTGCTCTTGCCGAAAGCAAGATAGTCATTCAGCTGTGCAGTAGGCCACTGGAACTCCTCTCCCAAGGCCCCCCTGGCTTGCTGCACGACTATCATTGCCACTGCTGCTGCTGCTGCTGCTGCTTCTGCGGCCTCCCTCTGCCTCCTTGATTGCCCGATGAAACTTTCAGCCTGATTGATAGGAGGACGAACGAGGATGAGGGCAACGATTTGTTCATTGTAGCCATGTCCAAGAATGGAGTGATTGCATAAATCCTCTTGTTAATACGAAGCAGTGACCAGCGAAAGGAGCAAGAAGGTCGATCAATCACCTATCATACTCGAATAGCTAGTTAAGCTGGAGAACTCCTGAGGTGCAGATAGTTCCTTGAGCGCACTCCCATGTTATCCGTATCTAGTCAATCTAGTCCTTTGAAGCCTTTACAGTCGAGAGTTGGACGGGCAACACGTTTTCAAGGGGAAGCTTCACTGACACCTTTCTCCCAGACGGATGACATCGCAGGTTGGCTCGCGTGGCCAAGCTCATGCGAATGCCATTGCTGCAGGAGCTGGCCACCATCGTCTCAGGCCACGGCCATTTCATACTTTAGGCTGCTTCACGGTGTGCGGCTCCTGCAACCTTAACATTGTGGCTCCAAGGGTTCTGCTGATGTAAGTGGTCAATGGGTGCAACTGATAGTTTACACGATGTATGCGTAGGCCGCCGGATGCTTGAATCTAAACGAGTTGACATGCATGTATGGAGGCTTCTTCATCAGCCTGCGGCCGTTATTCTGGGTCTTGCTCACCCTTTTCCTGGTGGTTTACTTCATTGCTGTGTTGCTGCGTGCAACGCTTGACGGCTTCAGAGAGGCTCGCTCCTGTGGTAACTTAGACCCCCTTGACGGCATGGGATCAGAAGACTGTCCCTTCCACCTGGAGCAAGGGCACGTATACTGTACTGATGTTCTCGGGTGCATGTTCTCCGTATTCCGCTGTATCCTTGGCGATTGTACGACCCAGGGAGGCGAAAGCTTAGTGTTGGTCTTTAGCGATGGATTCGGAATGGGCTTTGACCTCGTCTATGCGTTTGCCATGGTGGTGGTCACTTTTGGTCTCTTCAATATCATCACTGCAATCTTTGTGGAAGCCACATTGAAGGGTTTGAAGGCCAGCGATCGTCAGCAGAAGTTTGCAAAGGCCCATCAGTCTGGCTGGATGACGCAACAGCTAGCCCGCTTTGTGGAGCTGGCAACGCAGGACGTGATGAGCGCAAGGAAGAGGAAGACCAATCAAGAAGGACATTCCCAAGTCATGGGCCCACTCATGGGCCGGATTAGTTCATTGGGTTTGAGCGCGTCCAGGCCAGCATCCGCCGAGAAGGTTCTCGCAGAGGAGCTTTTTGTGACAGAAGAAGAATTCCTACGCCTCATTCGGAAGACCGAAGTCCAGCAATTGCTATGCGACATGGATATTAATGTAGAGCCACGTGAGGGCATTTTTGCCGCCTTCGTGACTGAGGAGGACGGGTCTGTCTCTATGTCAGAGATTGTCTCTGGTCTGATGCGATTCCGGGGTGACCTCAACAAAATCGATATGGCTATTGCTCGCTCCGAGCTGGAGAACTTGCAGCGGCAGGTCGCAAAGGTGGTGCAACACATTGACAAGCAAGCTTTTTGAGCGGCACGTGTTTTGCCTCTACTGGTGACAAGCAGGCACTGCCGTTTCCTGGAAGCAGGGAGGGGCAGCTGATTTGCGGAGCATCCACGTGATCTCTTCTACTAAAAACCTTTCAGCTCTTCAGTGAGAGTCTGAGCAGATCGCAGGCCGCTTACCTGTTTCCCGTCCAGCACTTGTTCCATGAAAGCCAAAAGCAAGGACAAGACGGGCGGCCGATGTGCTGCATCCGTGCGACTTGTTTGGCTATAGTCTTGCTGCGCAATTCTTGGGTGAAAAGCAAGGCTGGTTTGTTTTTTCCTTTGAGGTTTCTTGTCCGTTCCCAGCAGTGAGCACGATCTTCATCTTAAACATGAATGGCCCGCATTTATTGCTGAGCAACAAATTCTCGCCCGTGTGCCTACATCGACCGAAGCTGACACAGAGTACAGTCATTGAATCTGCATGAGCGCCATGTAACACTTCGCAACTCATGGACCTTATGCATGGGGAATTTAGATGAGTGACGTGAACTTTCGACAGTTGAAGTTTCAATTATACAGTACCTTTGTTTGACTTTTACTGATACCTGCCCAACCCGTATACTATGCCGAGCCAAAGTCTGCTGAAAGCTAGGTTGGGGGACTGGAAAGGTCAGTCACTAGGCCGAGCTCTGACTTAGAGTGATGTAAATTGGATAAGCAGGTTGTCAAACATGGATGCTCTGCTGGTGGTTTACAGCTTTTCGGCTCTAGAGCACAGCGACATCTTGCAAGATGTTCTGCCTCTCCAAGGCCATTTCTTTAGCACCATGCAGGCAAGAAGGTCATCTGTGTCTACATAATGTTTCTAAGCGTTACAAGCCCTTTTATAGCCCAAATAGACGCAGATGACCCCGATAAAGTAAGGTCTTTGGTATCTACTCTCCTACGAATGTCTCAGGGATTCAGCTCATTTGCTATTTAAGGGCCGGGAACGACGAATGTCTTGAGGATTCTGCTCTCCAAGCTCCCAAAACGCCGAATGTCTCTTGGATTTTGCTCTCGGACTCAACGACGAATGCCTCGAGGATTCTGTCGCAAAGCTTCACAAATGACTAATGTCTCCAGGATTTGGTTTTTAAATCGTAAAAACGACGAATATCTGGGGCATTCCGCTCTCCAATTTCCACAGTTGTTCTCGAACAGTGGTGAACTCCTGCGTTCCGTTAATGGCCGCACGTGTCATTTCAAGCTTTCAGAGTATCCATGCTGTGGGGCGCACGGTAGTCACTGCTGTGGGCTCTTGAGTGAGTACTTTTCAGGAGACTTGCTCCACAGCGGAGTTCCATTGAAGCGGTTCGAGGAGTGCGCAGCGTCAGTGAAAGTTTGTTGCGCGGACCAAGCAGAAAACAACCAGGGCGTACGTCTGAAATCGCAATCACCTCAAAACCTATACAAGCTAAGTGATCTCCGGATCCTTTTTTTTACGCTAGCTAGCTGGCTGATTGGAGGTGTTTTGTCGTGTTGTTGGTTTTGGGTGCGTGGGCAGGCGACAGCTTTGGAGGAGGTTCCCTGAGATCGCCATCGCCCAGTAGCAGCTTGCAGCATTGAGACTTTGCCGCTATGGCAGTGGTCAAACGTTGTTTGCATTTCTGCAGCTTTGAAACAGTGATCCATTCCTCCAGCAGCGCAAACATGCGCACGCAAGAATCTCGACTTGGGACTTACATACCTGGAACTTACAACGGCAAGGACGCTGAGACACCCAGCGCTGATGTTGGGTTGCTATCCATCTTCAAAGCAGATGCCTTTACTTGAACCCTAACAAGCCTAAACCTTTACCCTAACACCCCTCTATAATCAACAAACCCTTCACCCTAAACCGTGAACCCTAACCCTGGCCGCTATCAGTTGACCTTAAACATGAACCTAACCAGCCCAAACAAATCCCAACCCGGGCCAGTCTTCGGAAAATATTCAGGTATTTGTTTCCCGGAAAAACGTGCTCTGCCAGCAACACCTAAAGCCCAAAACCTTCACCTTAAATCGTTGAATTTGCTGAGTCCATTGCGCGTGCCTAAGTCGGTGAAGCCGCGGCCCCCAACCGTAAAACATTACCAACATTGACCTTGAAAATATTCCGGCCAATGGAGAAGTTTTCAGGGAAAGTTTCATGCCATTATTTGCCGGAAAATCGGGTTCCACCTCAAACCCGCAGAAGCCCTGGACCCTGGCCCTAAATTGTTGAGACCGAAGCTACTCGCATTGTCAACCTCAAACCAATCCTTCAGGATCCCAGCTTGACAAGGTTTTTCCCCTACCCGTAAACCGTGAACCTAGCCATAACCCTAAACCCTTGATACCATAAACCCTAAAGCCGCAAAATGCAGCACCGCGGTCGTTTTCGGAGCTGTGATGCCTCGACTCTTGCGAGTTGCGTGCATGTGCTCAAAAAAAGGAGACCTGTCATCGTTTTCGGAGTTGAACGCAGAGAAATCACAAGACCCCAGGCATTTTTGCTGAGACATGACGCAAATTCACACGTTTAAGAAGTTGCAAGTGCCACAAATGGCGCTCTCCCCATGCTTGACACAATGATGCGGGTTGCAAGTCCATGCCGCGATTGCACAAATGGCCGTATTGAACCAACAGCATAGTATTTGAGAGACAGATGACTTACATGGCATAGCCCAATTTCAAAAATTTGGGCTAAAAACTCAGTTCAAGTAGTTTGCGTGGAGCTGGGAAAGCTCAAGCCCATGAACCGGTGCGTACACAAACTTTGTGTTCACAACCTCCCAGTCCAGGTTGTTACAACAATGCATTGTACCCAGCCAGTGTATGCCAGTGTGACAGTGAGTGTGACATGTGGTGTCCTACGGTTAGACAAGTCAAGCCTATAGGGTTGATACCCTAACACTTCAGGGGTTGTACGGTTAAGTCCCGCTTAATTAGGTAGCCGCCTTAGGCCGGTAAGGTCAAGGTGTGCACGTGTCACCCCCAGCTGTGTTGCATCATGCAACCTTCGGAGCAGGGTGGGGGGGAGTGCAGATGTGCGCAGATGAAATTTATCCGTAGCCCGCTTTGGGTTTGCTTAGATAGTCACCGTAAAGTACCTAGGTTGCGTGGAACCCCAGTGTAGAGTGTGTTTGTACATATTTTGTCAGATTTAGTGTTCAAGGCCTCTGTAGTAAACACGTTATTGCAGGCGGACTTCGCAGTAATTAGCACTTATAGATGATTTCCCGTGTTTTGTTCGCGTTGTCCCTGCGGTTGTTATAAAAAGACCTGCCTGAACCAAGCAAGGTTCATTGAAACAACATTACGACAGATCCCAGGAAGCGAGTATTTAGAGATGTCCGTACAGATCCAAAAAGTCAGGTGAATTATCCCCGCCGCTGCTCACACGCCTGTATCATTCTCCTGAAATGAGTGTACAGAATTATACACTGCATTGTACATGTTCGCAAGTTGAAAAAGGGATCATGCGTTGGAGACCCAACCATTGGATCCCTTTATCTGTAGTTTTCCGTGGAAGGAAACCCATTGATATAGTATGATGTCCGTTCTCGGGATCCTTAAAGGATGACCCTTGGAACTTCCAAATCAATATCTTAAATCCTGAAATATAACTCAGTGCCAAATCTAAACCCCAAACCGGAAGCCCTCAACCCGTAATCTCCAGCGCCTTCACCTGGGTAGTTTGTGCGAATCGGAGAGCAGAATCCTTGGGACATTCGTCGGTCTTGGAGCTTGGAGAGCAGAATCCTCGAGGCACATGTCGTTTTTCGAGTCGGAGAGCAAAATCCACAAGACGGATCTAGAAAACATAACCTATTTTCCTTCCAGGTCATGTTGTGAAGCAGGTAGATGTAGATGAGCCGCACGTAGACGTGCCCCTGTGCGCATGCATAAGATGCTTCCTATCCACGACGTTCAGGAATCCCAAAGTCCGCAAGCATCCCCAGACTCCCATCCCCTGAAGTTAGAATTGGCATCATGCTCCTCACACAGCTCAGAACCCGCGAAGGACTCATGCGTGCGCCCGTCCTGGTGTATCCCGCCGAGCCCACCAGCAAGACGGCAGTCTCTCTGCAACTGGCTGCGCCGCAGGCTGCGGTGGGTTTTTTTGGAGGTTACACACAGAGCCTTGGCTCACTTGCTTGAAGATCCCAGATGCGGTGGCGATGCACTTTTGCAGCGCAGTCTTTCATTGCTCGCTAAAGGTGAGGCTGCTGCAAAGTAGAAATTCAGAGGATGTGGAGTTCAGGATTCTTTATACCACTGATGTGCTGTGACTGGGTAAAGATGACAGTAGGCTGCCACCACTCCGGCTCTGCCCTTACGTTGGGCAAGACTCAGCCAAGAGACATAGGTTGCGCTCGCCTGGGGCTGAATCATTTTTTGGGAAGCAGTGGCCAATGCGACGCACAGACGGACAGATAGAAAGAAAGAGAGAGAGAGAGAGAGGCCTTTCTCTGTTCCATTGTAAAGAAGTAAGGCTAGCCCGCTTTTGTTCCATGAGAGCACGGGAGTGGTCGGATGGGTTTTCGCTAGAACTGACCAATGCTGCTCGGGAACCAGCGGGGATGTCTAACTAGCTTGCTGTTAGTTTGGCCTCCCATTTTCAGTGAACAGCTGGAAGTCCGAGCTACTGCTGTGCGCCTAAGTAGCTGCATTTGGATTGGTTGAACCTGGTTTAGACTGACTTGTTTTTGGGTTGTTGGTCAGTAAATCCAGGGGTGAGCGGGATGCAGTATCACAGCCCTCTAGAGTAGGAAGGGGTGACAAACTGGGACCTGCCACGCCGGCTCGAGGCTCCCGACTTGGACGCAGGTGGATATGTGGGGCGTGGGGCAATGCACCGGGAGAGGCGTAGGCCTTTCTTTCGCCTGCAGCAGAAGAAGAAGAGAGAAAGGCCTCTGTCCTACTCCACTGGCCTTTCTGGGGAGGTCTGCGAGAGACCCATGTGAGTAGGGAACTTCCTACTGAAGCTTGGGGCAGCACACTTTACTGGAAAGGGTGATGTTGGCCCTCCTGGGTCCCGACTGGACGGACCCTGCAGTGCGCGGCTTGGGGGTGACCCCCAACGGTGCCGTAGGGCACCCGAGCCGGTAGAAGAAGAAAAAGAAGAAGAAGGAGAAGAAGAAGAAGATGAAGAGAGAGAGAGAGAGAGCCGAAGGCAAGGGACCATAATTTTGACAACAATGTCCTGATGAGCCACCTAAATAGCTTCAGTTTGCATTCGATGTCTATGATTTTCTGTTATTATATTCCCTCGAGCCTCATCAACCGCTAGAAAAAACCTTGGTAGGACCACTTATATACCTTATAGCCCGAAACCCTTAGCCCGAAACCGTGCCCTACGCGCCCTTTTATTTTGGCGCAATATCCGTAAATCTTAAAGCCTTCATGTTCCTATTCAATCCCTATAGAACCCTGTATATTCCTCTTCAGACGGACGTGCAACCCCTGCGTGGCGTGGGAAACGCTTTTCATTTCCGCAGCCTCGGGCTCGAGCTGATGTCTGCGGCCGCGCCCAGGGAAAACCCCGCGTGTACCCTAAACCCTAAATTAGTTATATTAGTTCAGACGTCAGGTCGTAAG
>CAJNIZ010016347.1:0-23811 GCA_905231905.1 Symbiodinium pilosum
GGGGGGGGGGGTCCCTATAAACAGGGATTATAATGCGTTGGGGTATATATTGGGGGCCCCTATTATTCGTGGACATGACCACCTCCAGTACCCTACCCAAAGATATCCATCAGCAAGCTTCTTCAAACACTTCACGTCCTCACTGCTGACCTTACGCTGCAATAAAGCCACAGGCTGATCAAGGTGCAACATGGCCTTAGAGGATCATGGGCTAAAACTGAGCATGATAACCGAGCATGCTCTTTGTTTAGGATTTAGGGTTTCAACTACCAAGCGCAAAAGCGATCGACAATTGCTTTTACAGGGATCCTTGGTATAAGCAAGTATTTGTCAATCACACTATGCGCCAGCACTTCTTCCACATTGATGCACTGTGAAATCCGCAGAAATCCCATGGTAGACTCTACAATCCCTGTGATACTGCTTATTCAGACCCTATCTTAGATCCCATGGCGGGCCATCACTGCAGGAAACCGTTGTCGCGGTGTTCATGCCCTCCCAACCTTTCGTCGTGGCGGTGCCGCAGTAAGTTCTAATTCAATCTTCTAAGACTCATCGCGGGGTTTCGAAGATCTGTCATGGGTCTTCAGAAAAAATGCAGGTTGCAGCGCAGTGCGAAGCGTCTAGGGGTCCACTCCGGTCTCAGCCGGGCTAACATGCCTTCGGAGGAGAGGCGGAGGATGCTTGACTTTGTTAATGGTCGCGTTGTTGCTGGACAAGTCCTCCCAGGCTCATGACAATCCCTATCGCACTCTTTTTCTACACATACTTAGCATGCTTGGCTCCAAGACTGAATCCACAAAGAGACCCAGAAATGGAGCACTCAAAGGCATAACTATTGGCATAACTCCACCCCGTCTTGCCAGCATGTATGCATTCTGCTGGACTTGCGTCAGCCCGATGGTGAATACATTGGCCTCTGCAAGAAAATCAAGAGCCCTCTAAAAGTCAGACTCAAACACAAAGCCAGGTACAGCTGATGGCATCTCCACAAACAGCCGCCATCCCGAAACCTAACATCAGGCGTGACTGTGCTTTCGCACCCGACCTGGGCAGCTGTTTGCTAGAATCCCTCCAGCTCCCTATCCAAGCCCAAATGTGTACTTCACAAGCTCCGAGGAGGGCACTGGGAGGGAAACTCTGAGTCAGCCTGGACGCTCTGGATGTCTGGCTCTGGCTGCGTAGGCCATAATATACTGTGTATTATAAATATATATATATATATAGGTATTATGTGCATGCGGTACATATCTATGTAGATATGTAAATGGATAGAGCTACAAATAGATAGCATTAAATATGTACACGGTGTATATATGTATACACACACACCAGGGCTTCAAGGTCCCTTGTTTATCGGGTGCTTCATCTGACAACCTACTTAATCATAGCTATATGCTATACACTATGTACCATGATATAAACCACGACTATGACTATTATGATCAATACTACTGTTGTCTTCATTGCGCCCAAGGAGGTTGCCTCTAAAGTGGCTGGATGATGAGGGCACAGCGGATCCAGGGCCAAACAAATCCCGAAGAACAAGTGTCAGTAGTGCATGAGGCTCTCAGCCAATTGTCATTGCCAAATGATTCTGAGACCCATAACCACGTGCTCTTATCCATACTCCCCCAAGAGCAGGCTACGACGAGTATCAAGATTGTTACTACCGATCTGACGGCACAGGCCCAAAGCCCCTTACCTAGATGTGCTTTTCCATTATCTCTATAATGCTGTCTATACGGCTCATAGTAATTACATTTTTCTTGTCCATTATCCCTAAACCCTAAACCCTCCCTATTGCCCTACGTACAGCTTCTAGGCTTCTGCTGTGCAACGGCCTCGTGCTCAGCCGAGCTCTCCGCCAGCCATTTGGACCTTAACTTACGGGTGCTCAAGAGGAATATAGGGACTATTATAGGGGTATGTAGGGAGATTGTAGCAAGATTCTTGTAAGGATCTATGTATAGGCCAGTTGGACCTTAACTGGAAGCTTGAAGAGTCTATTCCTGGGGCTCCAAATAGCCCAGTGTAGGCAACATTTATAAACTGTGGGGCGCAATGTATGCATGTATGCATGAAATTGATATGGTTGCTATTTTATAGATCTCTGGTATTATTTAGACCTTAACTCGAAGCTTGAGGACACCTTCAAGTCGCAAACCACAGGACCACTACTACGACAGCTGATGGGCATACAGAAAAGCATCTTACCAGGGCTGCAAGTACGCCAACAACCGTTAGGACCTGCTGCTTACTTGATACGCCTGTTAACTGCGCTCGTGCACCCGGACCCTAAACCCTAAACCCTAAACTAATGGGCCCTAAAATCGCTTCCTTGAGCTGAAGCATCTTGCGCTTAAACCTCCCTGTAGGTCCCTGGCGGCTTTGACAAATGTTTGTTCGATATCTTCGCGCCCTTTGAGCGGGAAGAATTCCCCGAGACCTTGGCAGCTTGTGCATTCATGCACGACAACAGCTGCCTGGAATTTGGCAACAACTTGAAAGCATCTGTATGATCCGCTAATTCACACATCGCACGCTCAGTCCTAAGCCATGAGGAATTCTTGAACCCTGGACCCCAGAGCCTAGGCACCCTGCATGTGGCGGCATGGGATCCAAATTTTTGGAAACCCCCAACCCCCATAAGCCGCTTTACGATCCGATGATCCCAGTTGTCATTTCTGTCTTCATCTTCTTTCCCATTGGATGTCATATTATTCGGGATGCTTTTGGGATACCCCTATTCAGGGAAACTACCATATAACCAGTGTACAATTCCGGGGGAGACTTGAGGATCAGACTATCTTAAGATTGCTTAGCACCAGTAAGGCTTATGAGAAACCGGGCATTTGGAATGCTTTTCAGCCTGCTGTGGAGCAGGCAAAACTCGTCAGGCGAAGCGCACCGTCCATCCAAACCTGAGTGTCTCACGGCTGCAAGACATACTTCTGAAAGGGTTCCTGCTTGGGGGCCTATTAGTAAGGGTCCCGCTATGACGGGACTTTTTGGGGGGCAGGGACACTCACACCGAGAAACTCCAAGGTGCATGACTCACCTTAAACCCTATAAACCCTAGAGGCCCGCACGAACGGATGGATGGAAATCGGGTCTTCTCCACCACCTCCACCTGATTCCCAAGATCTGGTCACTCATTCTGGGTAGGTAAAAAGAACGGGGGGTTTAGGGTTAAGCCTTTTTGGGCAGCTTTTTAAACAAGGATTGCTGTGTTTAATCCGTTTCTATATGGACATGACAGGGGTGTGTGAAGAGGACTGTATGGGGCCCCTTCAGAAAACTATTTGGAAAAACTCCGTGTTTGGGATCCTTCGCGACTGCGCGTCAGTATAGCCGAGGCACACGATCCTGAAACCTGAACCCTCAACACAAGAGTCCGACTTCGCCCGCACGCCGAAAAGGTGCTGTGAGCCCTAGGCGGCTTCTTGAAATGGGGCTGATCTAGGGATCCAAAATGATCATGAGGAGATAGGAAGTACCTGTCAGGGATTCTGTCACGGTTGTATTGGAAACTCCCCAGCATGAATGGAAACGATGATGAATATCGAGGATCCCCGAATATTCTTTGGACCTCCATTCCAAGCCCCTGTCCTTGAACTCTCAACTCTAAAGCCTCAACCACAGACCCCCTATCCAAAGGCGTTAAAGGCCAACAATTTCAAAACACTCACCCCCAAACCTTCTCCGGCTTGCCACCCATAGTGGACACGAAGACCTTCACAGTCGCCAAGAACTCAGCACCTCACAGGGTTTAGGGTTCAGGGTTTAGGGTTTGTTTCCGAGGCAACTGCAACTTTTTTGGCGTGTTCCTTAAAGGTTTGGAAGCTACAGCTTGGGAAGGCTTAGAGTTTGGGGCTTGGGATTACATTTTAAGTTACTGGTTAGGGAAATCCCTATATAACCCCTAAAATACTGATTCCCTTATTCCCCACTAAGCCCCAATAAGTTATGGGTTCTGCAAACTTCTGGTGTCAAAGGTGCTCCTGCGACCCATTAATCGGTCCCGGCACCTCCCCACGTGAACACACCCTTGCTCGAATGGTACTACTATGATTACTGTTGTTACTACTGATCTTCCTTTGATTTCTTTTAATATGTTCCATTGTTTTGATGGATTCGTTACTAGTATACTACTTCTATTACTTTTCTTACTTTTCTATTGTTTTATTTGGTATTGTGGAGATTAGGGATCCCCATGCTTCCTTGCAGCTACCAGCTACCAAGGCTCCAGTCAGTAGCTTTTGCCTTCTAGAGCTTGAGTGCTTGTCTTCTTCTGCCTGCACGTCCTCCATCCCCTCCCCATATGAAACCCCCCCAGCCCCTTGGGGTTCAATATGAGGGGGGATTAGATGTCGTTGCACCTACTGCCGCCCCACCTTACTTGTAACCACATGCGTTCCACTTCTTGCATGGCTGCATTCCCTACTAACAGCAGACAAGCCACATCGTCCCAACAGCATCCTAATAACTGTAGACCTACAGAGTCGTAAGCAGATTCCTTTTCAGGCACTTGGTATTACACTAATATAGTATCAAACAGTGTAATATAATATGATATAGTATAATATCGTATAATATAGTCGAATGAACCGATCCAGCTCATACTTTGCAGTGCTTCCGAGCAGTACCCGCAAAGAGGAACTGAGAAGGCAAAGCCCTCTTTCAAGACCCACGAGCAGGTTTTGTCTCAACTCTGTAGATCCAAGCCCTAAACCCTAGGGGAACCCCGCCCCTGAAATAGTGGTGTAATAGGAATATAAGAGAACCCTAGCACATTCCTTCTTATCCCTTACACAGTCACTATTACTGGCGGGGGGTCCACCTAACCTGAACCCTATGTCCTGCAAGCCTCTATGCTATCACGGCAATCAGCACTCTCAGTCTGCTGCCTGATGGCCCGATGACAGAGAATTTCTGCACACTTGGCCACTGCTTCTCCTGGTCCAGCAACTTCGAGGCTTCTGCAAGATATGGATCCCGTCCAAAAATGCTGCGAAGCATACTCAAACAGGATGAAGAACTGGGAAGGCGTGCGTGGCAAAAGATCTATGCATACATGGATGAAGAAGACATGAAAGCATGATACTTAATTCATGGTTCTTTCTTCACTGCAGAGCAGCCTAGACTCCCAGACATTGGCCGGCTGAATCCTCGAACTATAAGTTACCACAGTGTCCACAGTATAAACAACCTATGGGTTTCCTTGCTTCTGTATATCCGTGATACCGGCATGCTGCTAACACTAACCCCTAAACCCCTAAACAGGCAAGCCCCTAAATTGAAGCATCTTTGTTCCTCCCCTGCTTGCTCCTTTGCCAGAGCCACACAGATCTTGCCGTACTCCTCGCAAGGCTCGCTGTGTCTGAGTGCCAAAGACAACGAAGACCCGCTCTCTCAGTTTAGGGTTTAGGGTTTGGGGTTTAGAATTTGGGGTTTAGGACAACAGCAAGCCCATCAATCGCGCATGCAACGACACTGATGAAAGACTTGGACTGCCGACAGAGAGTGTGACTTTCGAAGGATAATTGGTACACGCCTGGGCTATTATGTTGTCCCTTGTACTCCCTCTTTATCCATGGCATCACAGGCACGGTCTCGGACTGTACTGTTGCAATGGAAATGCTCTAACAAAGAAAAAGAAACCGTCCTTTGAAAAGGGGTGCCATATCAGCGAGAAGCCCAACAACAGGATTCCCCTTACAATCCAACTGGAGGTGGATTTCTTGATCAGTCGGTCTCTTGACCAGTCGGCCACTAGAAGTCTTTTACAAGACCCATGGCTCTAGGGCTCTACGGTGGCTGAGGAAGATTATGCACATGACTCTGCATATTCAAGCATGAGGCACCGCCCAAGCAACCTACTCCATGCTATGGCAGACGCATTGCGCTGGAAGGTAGCATGACTACATGATGTAAGTCTCATAAGCCCACACATACCCAAATCAAACTGGGATGTCCTCAACGTCGTCATAACCCCTGCCAGCATCAGGGCCCGCAGCAGCCATCGCACCGCCAGCACCACTTGGGCCAGTCGCATGGCCTAGAAACTAAAACAGACATGCTTTCAAACCCTGAAGTAAAGATGGAGAAGCAGTTCTAATAGCGAGTAATGCTGTTAGAAACCACATCAACTGCAGTCAGCCCCCTTAGTCATGGAATACCCGTGCGCAGCACTAGCTGAGTGCCAGAGATTTACCACAGGCAGATGCCTGTGAGCTATTTGAGGCAGCTCAACTTCCTGCGGGGAGAGCAGCTTCTCTAGGTTGATCTCTGCAAAATGGATCCCAACAAGAGCAGGCAACAAACCAAGAAGACTCTCAACCACTCTTGCCCGACCGCTCACTTGTCAAATCAATGCAATGACGCTTTGCCTCTACCACTGAGCCATGTGAAACCCACGAAGAAACTCCCACAACCATGCGCACACTGTTGAGCTGTTTCTTTGCCTCCTCCCCTGATGCACAAAATGTCCCCGTGCCCAGGCATGCCGCGCCGCCTTGGGGATGGCGACGCTTTCTTAACTCATAGTCCTTCAGCTGTCCCGACAAGCCTCTACGGGCTCCCCTGGTGCCGCATCGAGCCAAGCTTGCATGGCCGCGATTGTCCGTGAGCGCCGCAGCCAGCCGGTCTGGGGGACAATGGGTCCCAGTGACGTACTTTGTGACATTGTGGGGCTGGCGTTGAAAGAGACAATCCCAAGAAAAGGCTCAGAAAATGGGGATGTTCCTCGAGGTGCCGTTTGTTTGGAATGGTTCCTTACGACTATGAGCGTTGTATTGCAGGCTTGTTAAAGAGAATCTTAGCCAAAAGGCATCTGCAAGGATTCATATCCTTCGTCAACCGGAGGCCCCCAGCAAGAGTTTCGCAGGTGGCGCGCGGGTCTTTCCAAATTGGACTCCCCTACAATCCGGCAATTAGCATCGTGTCCTTTGTGAGGGCCCGTGGGTAAGGACCCACACACTGCACTTGCTGTTGGATCAGTTGCCTTAAACCAAGGAACTCAGCATCCGATTCGCACCTAGGGTTTGAACGAGGCAAGTTGTTATTGAAATAAGCCGGTTGACATATTGAAATCCAAATATTATCTCCGCCAATGAATTCAATATATTTTCGGGATCAAATGAGCTCCTGAAATTCCATATCGGATCTCAGGCAAGTTGTTATTGAAATAAGCCGGTTGACATATTGAAATCCAAATATTATCTCCGCCAATGAATTCAATATATTTTCGGGATCAAATGAGCTCCTGAAATTCCATCGGATCTCAGGTTGTTACCCACATATCTACTTGCCATGCGCCTACTCCGCAACGGAGCCATATTCTCCCTCTTCGGTTCTTCCAATTCGTTGGTCATTGTCGTTCGTACAAAAAAACAAAACCCTTGCATTTGTTTCCTACCTAAACCCAAGGCATGTTGAAAGACGAAATGCTCACGATCCAACGGAAACGAGCACTGGACAACAGGAAGTCAACCGCCAAAACCCTAAACCCTAAACCTTAAACCTTAAACCCTAAACCCTAACTTCAAAGGATCAAAACCAAGGCTATCTGGTGCCATGTTGACGTCATCAAGCTGCATACCGTGTGCCTATGATCATGTTGATGTTATTTCTGAAATTCAGCTTGAACCCCTTAAGGATCACCATTGGAAGCTTCCGGAATGAGGATAGGCAGCATATAGGCAGCGACATGGGGCGAGCTTCTGCTTGGGTTTTTGGTCTCTGAAATCAAAATAGATACCTTGTTTGGGCGTGTTACGGCCCCTGGTCTAGTGTTCGTGTCCGTTGGCAATCTAACATGTCTACAACCGAAATGCTCAAGAGTGTGCAAGAAACAAGAAAGCTTTTCCCGCCCAACCCAGCCTGAGAACCCGCTGGCCAATGTGTCGCACGTTGTACTCTCTCTGTAGTCTGCAGCCTGGGATTGGCCAGTGTAAGGCGGGCGCGACAATGTACATAGTGATGGGGAGCATGGGCCCATCACGAAAATCTCCAATGAACCACTTGTGTTGCTTGCATCACTCCGCTGCCTGTCCCTTAGGCAAAAAAAGCCTGACGACTCCTTCCAGTAAAGCTGTCTCACCAAGGTTTCACGTTTCATGGCTAGTCCTCTGCGGGAAAAGAAGTGTTGAGACTATCGGCTACGGCTGCAAAGCATTAGAGCTTCAGAACCAGCCCCCCTAGAAGCATGGTAGCTTCGCTCTGGACTTGACCAGAGCGCCCCGCTGCCCTGGCGAACCCTAAATAAACCCTAAACCCTAAAGGGCAACAACTAAGAGATGTGAACGGATTCTCACAGCCATGCTGACAGTTTGCAGACTTTTTTGGGTCTCATGTAGCATGCTGCCACAGAAAACGGGCCCTTGTCGATGAGTTTCGACTCCGGAGCCTCTCCCCAAACGAAATTTCTGTACACTATCAACTTGAGCGAGGGTGGCTGCGTGAAAATGCCTTCCCGCCACTACAACAAAATCTCTGTACGATTTCGGGCACATGTGTTGGCCGAAGTGAAGATGTATTGATGTATGATGTCTGCTCACGTGGAAAACTTCTATACAAGGCCGAAAAGTGCGAGAGGTACTCAATTCTTCCAGCAGGCATTGCCTTCTGGACCTTCCGGCTCCAGGAAGTTCAGGCTGGGCAGCATGTCTCGAGCCTGCTGGGGCCCCTGGCTGCCAAAGGGATACTTCACGAGCTTTTTGTCGCATGCGTGTCCCTCCAGCTTCTCCAACAGTGGCGTGAAGATCTCCCAAGCTCTCAGCAACTCGTCCTCGCCCACGAACTGGTCCTGGTGGCTGTTTCCATAAACTTGGGATCTTTTCTGTTGGTGTCTTCATATTAAGAGCCCTCTTATTTTGGGTCTAGGGTTTTTTGTGGCCCATGACTTTTTCAAATTCCCAACTGGTCCTGGTGGCCCCTGAGGGCTTCCAGCAGGAGCCGTGCATAGGCTCTCGGCCGGTACGTGCAGCCGTACTGGCTGTTGTAGCACAGATCCAGCTCGCTCTGAGTCAGATCACCAGACAAGCCGGGAGTTTTCATGTTCATCCTCATGTAGATTGCCTCATGTGGAGACACTCTCATGACCAGCTCGTTCCGGGGGCAGGTCTCTCCAGGAAAGATGTCTGGGCTTCGAGTCTCCTTTCATGGGTTCCCAACTACCCCCCCTCTATGCTACCCCCCCACGGTTCCCCCTTAATTAAGCCAAATAAAGGCGAATGAACATACCTGAAATCAAAGAAGCCCCATATGATTCAAGGACTATTCCTAATTGAGGGCTCTTGGAAGCCCTGGGCTTCGAGTCTCCTTGAACTGGATGCGCACCTCACACCTGCTCTCTTCCAAGCCTTTGCCGGCCAGGATGATAAAGGGCACTCCACGCCAGCGGTCGTTGTCGATGCGGATCACCAGCCTCAACAGTTCCTGGAACCCTTGCAACATTTTTTTACATACGTATATGTACATACACACACACATATATATATATAGATATGTACATTTACCCATTTATTTAGCCCCTATAAATACAACTAACATAAATTGACAATCATGTTCAAGAACGGTCTGGCAGCTGCACGAAGGTCGGGCAGCGCTTCGCGGCCTCCTCGTCTCGCTCTGCGATGCTGTCATCCTCCAGGAAGCCCGGATGGTCGTTGCCCGCGACGTACTGCCCCACAACCACCTGGCAGTTTCCATGAATGGTGGGCCCCAAAATGAAACCCAATATACTACCGGCCTTTTTAAGGGCCCCTAATTTTTGGAAACCCCCGCCTCATCCATGTTGATGTCCCGCACGGCACGGAGGAGTTCCAACTTAGCCGCCCGGAGGTCCCCATCGGGCCTCTCGAGGGCCACAAGGGTGAGCACCTGCAACAAATGGTTCTGGACCACGTCGCGGATGTTGCCGTACTTCGTGAAGTAACCTCCGCGGCCCTGGGTTCCGAAGTCCTCCTTCAAACTGATCCGAACAGCGGCCACGTGCCGGTTGTTCATCAGTGGCTCCACGAAAGCATTGCGGAAACGAACTGACAGGATGTTCTGACAAACCTCATAGCCAAGGAAGTGGTCCATCCGGTACAGCTGGTCTTCTGTATACAAGCGCTTCAGCGCCGTGCTAAGCTCCTCTGCAGTGTGTAAATCGCGGCCGAAGGGTTTCTCCAGGATAATTCTGTTGAAGCCCGAGTCTGTCAAACACGTCTCCTTGATCGCAGAAGCGGCGTCCTCGAAAACAAAAGGGGGAACCGCGAAGTAGAACACGCGGTTGCGCAGTGCAGGCTGCTCCAAGGAGTCAGCTTTCCGAGCACTCTGAAAGGCCGCGTCCTCCACCTCTTCTAGGAATTGCTGCAAACCCTTGAAATCCTCCTGGCTCTTGTAGTCCAGAGAGCAATATGACATCTTCTGCAGGAAAGCGTTGACGTCGCCTTCGCAAGCATTTGCCTGGCTTGGACAAGCCTCCAGCAACGCCGGCTTCAACCTTGCTTCAAACTTTTTCATAACGACCAAATGAGGAAGCCAAACGGATGAAAGCGTGAGGAGCTCTCCCATTGGCTTAGAAAGTACCTGGACGCCAAAAGTATGTAACAGAATGGTCAAAAACTTTGAATAATGGCCCGAAATGGCCATTATGTGACATACTCTTGGGGTTCAGGTACTGCTGTCGGAACTCCTCGGAAGTCCGCTTGGACCTTCCCACGCCTACAAGGACAACCTGCTCGGGCAGAAACCGCTGCGCCACGAGGTCCAGCAGTGCTGGGAAGATCTCCTGCAGAAAAGGGAATGGACCGGGAACCCCAACTAAGGAACCCCAAGAATATAGCAGGGAGTTAGTAGGCATGCAATAGTAGGAATATGAGAAGAACAAAAGAACAAAATAGAAATGTAAAGACCCAGGTAAGTAGATTCCTCTTACATTCCTACTATAGTCCTGGGTTCCTTGTTCTGGGGCCCCCATTAGCGTCCCTTTATCCAGGCGGTGGCTTGCTCAGTGGCCCAAGAATCTCGTGCAGGCGAACAGAGGAATGCACGCGCACATCCATGGATGAATACACAATTGGAAAATGCACTGCGTACTCTCAGAAACAAAGAGACACACAAGTACAGCACTATGCAAACAGATGAATCCATAAAAGAAGCCTCATACATAAACAACCTAATTCATGGGAAGATGAACAGTCCAACACATATACAAACAAACACGTCACAAAGTATACAATTGACCAACACGAAACTTGAAAGCATCATGAACAAAACATAACATGCAAGGAAGTGTACATAGATAGACAAATAGACCTGAACGAACGCGCCAACCCATGAATGACGGCACGACCCAACAAATGGATGAACCTCTGGGGCCACATCGGGATCCCCAACGCATCTGGCGCTCCTGTGCACGGCCGGCTAGCCGACTCCAACCATGCCCAGCCCTGCCCACTGACCCTACCCCGCCTTTCTGGCCAGATCTCCCGTGGCACCCAGGATTACGATGGAAAGCTTTCCCTGACGGAAGGCCTCCTGGTCGAAGCCCAACTCATGCGCTGAGGGAACGTAGAGCTGGCAGCTTTTCTCGCTCTCGCTTCCTGCATTGCACGTTGCTGTGGAGGCCCCTTTAGCGGCTGTAGCACCTGCCATGATAGCTCTTCTTGAAAGCTGGAGGCTTGCGGCTGCTGCTGTTGCTGCTGCTGCTGGCAGCAGAGAGGCAATCGGCGTCCAGCGCTGTCGTCTTGGCCGGGCGCGGGCGCTGTGGATACGCTGGATGTGCTGTGGCAGCAATGAGACTGGCACCTTTATCGAGGGTTGGATCATAGTCACCTGGAGCCGAAAACCTAGAGCTGCTCTGCTGCATCTGCCTAAGCATAGGCAGGGACTCTGGGATAGACTGCAGGTGAGCATGTGCACATCCGTCGATGAACACACCATTGAAGAAGCCCAACATACTCTCTTCTGCAGAGGTATCAAGACCCGCCTGAGCCTGCCTACATTTCAAGGCCTGTCGGCAGACTGACTTCCACTGTGATTACCATTTTGATGGCATGGATGACGCTGGACTGTGATCGCTTCAAAACTCAAGTAGTTGGCTCAACCCGAAACCATATCGACCCGAAACCACATTTTTTGAGCTGCTGTCCAAAGCCCTCGCCCCTGCATCATCATCCTTGCATAGATAAGTCATAATTATGGGGCAAGACAGCACGCTTATGTGCTATTCTGAATGATTTGAGACGTCAAGCATTTTGGCGACGGATATTGTAAAAGACGATCAGCTTGCTGAGGCCCAAGTGGCCCGCACATGCGAGGGCCTCGTGGGAGATATCCTCCTGACGTGGCAGGATGGCAAGATGAAGAGGTGCCTTCAGCATCAAAACCTTACCACAATGACCCTTCATACTGCAGATCTACTAGAGATTTGTCTGCTCTGTCAGTTGAGGATCTGATGCTCCTGCAGGCAACCATCTTCCGCAATGGTGCAAGTGTAGTGGTCGATCAGTGCCTGAGCATCAGGCCGCCAGCACATTCAAAAAGCAAATGCACAATTAGGCGTACTCATCATGATTGCCACCCCAGAGCGAAGAAGGAACACAAACATACACACACAAGAGCCATGACGCCACACATGACGATGACTACAAATGGGGCAAAGGCAGCACATTCTCTTAAACCCTCAACCCCAAGGCCTGGGCTCATAGACCTCGAAGACCACACAACCCATCAGGGCATCGTCTGTGAACCTGGCAAGCACTGGGTCGACATGCCTTTCAAGGGCTGACTTGCAATGGGAAAGCCACTGGGCCTCCTAGTAGCAACAAGCTGCACAAAGCACCAGTTCGGCCTTAACGTTCGGACGAGAAGTGGAGTGAGACTTCCGCAATGAAAAAGACGGGAAAGCCAAACTCTTCGAGGATGGACCTCAAGCCGCGCGTCCATGCTGCCAACACACGGACTTGGGGCAAACAACTCAGGATTTGTCCCCTCCTTGGACCATGCCTTGTCTCCACAAAATCCTGCTTGCCGGTTTTCATGCCTGCCCTGCCTGGTTTACATTCCTCCTTGAAGGAGCAAATCTAGAGGATCTACGTGGAGGTGCCAGGGGTATTTAGGGGTCCGGGGTGCTTACTCAAATGCAAACACTCAACTTGACGTTGACGTGGCAGATGTCCGGCACTTTCTTGATAAGGGGTGGTCTTTCCATGTCTTTAGGAGCACCGACCCGCTGGATCCAGGGCGAGGCTGCGAACACTAGCCAAAACTGATAGCATTCTCACCGGAATCCGAGGGATCATGGCTAGCTATTGACGAGAGTGTGAGCACTAAAGCCCACATACTCCATCTGAGGAGAATCTCGACAGCTCTCCTGACGGCCGTTCGACACTTGCACGAACACCAGGATGTCAGCTGCGGAGCTTTAACAGTCCGATGTGTCTTATTCACAAGTTCCCTGAACATGCATGTGTGATGATGCGCGCCTCTCTGCCGCCAGGCTGCTCGCTACTGCTGGCTGGTTGTCATTCGGGACATACATCCCCTCTTGGGAGCAGCTGGACTTCCTGCCAATGTTGAGCAGTCCGACACTGTCCACTGCTGCAGCATCACCACGCGCCAGTGACGACTGCGCGATCTTTGCTGAGGCTTAGCAAGCAATGCCACTGCAACGCCAAACAGAAGGCTGAATTTCAACAAAATCAACAACACCCTGTGGCCTTAATGACATACTCCACCTGAGGTACTTCCATGGTGTGCCGCTTCACAGACACCTGCCAGCACTAATGGCATGGCATGGCATGCGCCTGACGGAGACACTGCATCAGCCATGATACGCCATGCTGTAGGGCTGCTAGAAAATTACAAGATTAGATGGGGAGTGCTGAGCTCGCGTTTGGGTGGCATTAGGTCTGTTGCCTGAGGCACTTGTCAGCGCTTCCGACATGGTACCTCAAAATATGTTCCAGCAGAATGAAGTGAGGCATCCCATAAAAACGGGCAACAAGTTTCGATCACTTCCGACATGTTGGGATCCACAGGCCTCGATCTCCTGGTCAAGGTATTCCGCCTGCGGCACCTCTATATGCTTCAGGATGGTGATTTGTGGCACAATCACCCGCTTCTGGACAGGCACCTCACAACAGGACCGAAAGATGCATGCAGGCGATTTCAAATTCCGGTGTCTCCACCACATGGTCCACTCCATCTGAGGGCCTTCTGGACTACTTCATTAAAGCACGCAGCCCTGCTGGAATCTTCTTCGGGTAAGTGAAATACCTGTGCGCAGCATCGGCTGAGTGCCAGATACTTACCACGGGCAGATGCCCGTGAGCTATTCGAGGGAACTCAACTTCCTGCGGGGGAGGAGCTTCTCCAGATGGATCTCTGCAAAATGGACCCCAACAAGAGCAGGCAACAAACCAAAAAGACTCTCAATCACTCTTGCCTGACCGCTCACATGTCAAATCAGTGCAATGACGCTTTGCGTGTACCACTGAGCCATGTGAAGCCCACGAAAAGATTCACAAAACCATGCGCACATTGTTGAGCTGTTTCTTTGCCTCGTCGCCTGATGTGCAAAATGCCCGTGTGCCCAGGCATGCCACGCCGCCTTGAGGATGACGACGCCCTGTTTATCGATCAACGGCTCCCTCCACCGCCCGACTTGTTGTGCACGTTGGTGGACTTCGGCACCTCCATGATCTGCACCGGCTTCTGAACCGCCTGCAAGCGCGAAGGAACAGCATTGAAAGCAACATCTTTGACTGCGCGTGTGTCTGGATGCACCACACAGACACGTGCTTGCGAGTTGCAGTGACCCCTACAGGAAAGGCGTCCATACTGTCGGGAAGCTTCCACAATTACGGGACGCTACGTACTTGAACTGAAAAGGCTGTCGGAATTCCACTCAACAGAATCCGAATTTTAGCCTAAACCCACTAAAGCCTAAACCCTAACCCACAACCTCCAAGGCTCCCAATTTGTCCAAGTGTCCTGGGGAATGAAGACGGGCCCAATCGCGTGGCCAGTCTTGGGCCCTTCCTTGTAAGGCACACGGCCCAAAAATACCTTGGCAACTTCGCTTCATGTAATGTTACAGTCTCTGACTGGTAGCTCCATAGCCCACATATTCCGAAAATATAACACATGAAAAACATTTTCTCAATTCCGCAATGGGTCCATGTCTGTTGAGCCCCCATTCAGGTGGTGCCACCATGACAAAAATGAGAGGTGCTTGCACCACTCGACAAGCGGGCGCAGCCATCTGCATCCGGCTTGGCACCGGGGCCTTGCCAAAAGGACTTCCGGTTGCAAGGTACCATCATGCTGAAGCATCATAGGCGCATCATGCGAAGGAACGTGTGACCTGTGGGCCTCCTGTAACTCATAGTCCTTCAGCTGTCCCGACAAGCCTCTACGGGCTCCCCTGGTGCCGCATCCAACAAAGCTTGCATGGCCGCGATTGTGGCTGGAATAGCCGTGAGCGCCGCAGCCAGCCGGTCTGGGGGACAATGGGTCCCAGTTGCGTACTTTGTGACATTGTGGGGCTGGCGTTGAAAGAGACAATCCCAAGAAAAGGCTCAGAAAATGGGGATGTTCCTCGAGGTGCTGTTTGTTTGGAATGGTTCCTTACGACTATGAGCGCTGTGTTGCAGGTTTGTTTAAGAGAATCTTAGCCAAAAGGCATCTGCAAGGATCCATATCCTTCATCAACCAGAGGCGCCCATCAAGAGTTTCGCAGGTGGCGCGCGGGTCTTTCCAAATTGGGCTCCCCTACAATCCCGCAATTAGCATCGTGTCCTTTGTGAGGGCCCGTGGGTAAGGACACACGCACTGCACTTGCTGTTACGAGCAGTTGCCTTAAACCAATGAACTCTGCATCCGATTCGCTACCTAGAGGTTGAACGAGGCACTTTGAAACATGAATCTAAGTGCGAAATCTTCAACTTTGGCATTCGCTTTGCTGAGCCCCCTTCTGGCAAAGCCAATGTGAGGTTGCGCAGATGGGTTCTCGGCTTCAAGGTGTCATGACAAGTAAGTCCTACGACTCTTACAACACCGAGTTTCTAGGCCTCTGTTAGCTTTCGGGTTCACAGTTGCGTGCTTTCAGCTACTTTCTCTCGCGAGCCTGGCAGGAGCTAGCTGCAGCATCCCCAGAGCAGGCTGGTGAGGAGGCCACAGAAAGTTGCCTGAGACATGTGTGCGACATGTGTGCGACATGGCTTCTGTAAGTCTGTTGAAAGGCGAGCTGCTCTCGAATTTTGCCACTAAACATGCCCATATTATCCTTTACTGCAAACGCACAAATCACCCCACAGATCACGCCTTCCGAAACCCACGGGCATTCCAACTGCTAAAAGTTGTGACACTGTGAAGCTTACAACGTCCAAATGGCAAGGGATCTTGTATAGAAAGCTGTAGGGGGAAGAAGAACTGGCAAGCTTTCAAGACATTTTGTTTCGCTTGAAGTAGCGGGAAGATGCAGAAGCAAATGCTGAGCAGGCAAACATTGAATAGGTCCAGCGCCCACACAAGACGGTAAACTTCGCGCAATCCCGAGCCCCGAACAAAACTTGAAATTCGGAAGGATCTCCTTCGCACGGATCAGGGTTTTTCTACAGGTTCTCATGTCATCATGTAATCGCAACTTTCAGACCTCTTTCATCTGCCAGGCCTCCTCCCAGGCTTTACGAGCCTGGCGACCCAGCTGCCGGCGCCGCTTTCGCTCAAGCAGCACAGGCTTGACCTGCTCCAGCTCCTCCGGGCTCAGCTGCGCCAGCAGCTCCACAGTGATGCGAACCATGGCGGAAGAGTCGCTTTCTTAGCAGCTGTCGAAAATCTACATAGCTCAGGGCAAGTTTCCCCAGAAGTCTGGGCCAAGTACCCATAGCAGCGTGCTGGTATACAAGCTCAACTTTCTAACGGCTGTATGGACTCTTTGGGGGTACCTGTTGCTGATTTCTGTATTTGCTTTGCGGGGCCCTGAAATCCAGACTGCGTGACATATGTTTGGCATTGGTGAAAGTATAGTTCTCGAACTGTGCAGCATCATGGCTTTTGAGACATGGAAGCAGAAGAAACATGGATGCAGTGTCAGCATGAATGTTGAACATCTTTGTCATCTGGATGCAAGGGAAACAGCGCATTGCTACAATGGATGTTGCAATCTTGATCCTCTCAGGCAAGGGGAGAGATGCATTCTTGTCATGGATTGTCTACGGCAGTAGTAAAGTGGAAGTGGAAGTGGAAGTAGTAGTAGTAGTAGTAGTAGCAGCAGCAGTAGCGACAGCAGCAGCAGCACCACCACCGCCACCAGCAGAAGCAGTAGCAGTACCTGCAGTAGCAGTAGCAGTAGTGGTCAAGGTGGGGGGGGATAGTGGTAATACTGCGACTACTCAATCACATTGCCGGGATGGTCAAATTCTCTACCTGAGTCAGTTATCATGGCCTTGCTGCTAGCTCTTTTTTCAGAAGTTCGTGCGCTGACTGCACTTGCTAACATCGCGCGTGTATTTCGGCGCTTGCTGGGTAAGAGTCACTGCGCCATCAATTCAAGAGGTGCCAATACACGTCCGAAATTTATCTCTACTGTTGGCGTTCTAGGCAGCACGGTACATAACGCTCGTCTGTCTTTATTCTCTGGCGCGTCTTGTCCTGTCATGCTCAGAGCGTTGCTGCACTACCGATGATGAACGACTCAAACAATCTTCTATTGTTAAAGCCAGTATATATGGAAGGAAGCATGGTTGCATAATCGGTCTACAGCTGGGCGGAAACATGAAATTCACGACGCTTCTGAGAGCCGTTCGCCCGGCCAAGTGCAAAGCTGAGATCTCAGCCGTCCTTGCCCTTAAGCCTAAACCCTCGACCCTGTACATCCTTGTTAATCCGCATATCACCCCCATAACCCACAACCCCTTTTGGGTACCTCCAAAGAACATTGCACACATCTGGCCTGCTTCCGCAAGTGGTCGGAGGCCAGTCAGACATTGCTAAGCTCTTTGATCGGAGGATGGTTTTCGGGTTTAGGGTTCAAATCGCCACGGGAATTGCTTATACGGTTTACAGTTTAGGGTTTAGAATTGTTTGTAGATATCAGAGGCAGATCGTGCTCTACACGCTGCGCTGCAAAGTCGACGCAGGGCCAATTATTCACAGCCCTCGTCCCTCTGTGAAAGTTCCGGCACAGTTCCAGCAAAGAGCCTATCCCCAGTAAACAGGCCAAAACTTTTACAGGCTTCGGGGACTCTATGATACGGGAGCTTCTCGAAATGGAGGCCCCTAAAAGCCCCGGATTTTTCTTGAGAAATACACATCATCAGCTTCAGCCAGTCCATACTAAGCTCACTTGATTACAGCGTGCTGCCTGCAGATGTGTGCAATGGTCCAAAAACACTAGCCGCAACCCCGCAACAATCAGGACCTTATTCTGAGATTGCCACATTCATTATCTCCGTCTAGATTCTAAGTTTCCTGCTGCAACGAGGGCTCACAAGCTTTCAGCTGGAACTTTCTGCCGAGTCATGGACACCATGGGTCTGAATACTAATCAAAAATCTCCAGCCTTAGACGACGACTACCACTTCTGCCGCTGCTGCTGCTCCTCCTACTACTCCTCCTCCTCCTGCTGCTACCGCTACCTCCCCAAAATGGCCATCAGCGCGCTTCCTCTGGCACCTGATGTTGTTACTCCTGACCCTAAGCTGCAGTAAAACCACAGGCTGGAGGTGCAGCATGTCTTGGGGAATTATGGGCTGAAAGTGAGCATGATAATCAAGCCTGCCCAACTACCAGGCGCAATAGCGATCAAAGATGGCTTCTGCAAGGATCATTGCTGTTTGTCAATCCTGCTGACCAAACCCTGAACCCTAAAGCGTGACATCCCTGAAGCTCTGAGGTGCTCAATGCTCTCAGGATTGACAACCTTTGCCGCTACTCTCCAGCAGCTAGATGCTGAGGACAGAGCTGCTACTCACCAGCCCGTACGAGCCCTGTGCACTCTTTACGCACGCTTCTTGCAAATAGACGGGCCGAGACATTGCCAGAAACTGCATCGTAGACTCTGCAATCCCTGTGGTCAAGCCCAAGCACTGATTATTCAGACCCTATCTTACATCCCACGGCGGGCCATCACTGCAGGAAACCGTTGTCGCGGTGTTCATGCCCTCCCAACCTTTCATGGTCGCGGTGCCGCAGTAAGTTCTAAATTCAGGCTTCTAAGACTCATCATGAGGTTCAAAAAATGCAGGGTGCAGCGCAGTGCGAAGCGTCCGGGGGTCCAATCCGGTCTGAGCCGGAGGAGGCTCATGACAACCACTATTCTACTGTTTTGAACTCATACTTAATACGCTTGACGTGTAGACTACAAGCAGATTCCTTACCAGATCCTCCCCGCAACACCCTGCAACTCAACCTGTGTCTCCAAGACTGAATACACAATAGACCCAGAAATGGAGCACTCAAAGGCACAATTCCACCTCGTCTCTGCCAGTTTTGTATGCACTCTGCTGGACTTGCATCAGCCCCACGGTAAATACCTTGACCTCTGCAAGAAATCAAGAGCCCTCGAACATTCAGACTCAAGCACCAAGCCAAGTACAGCTGATGGCATCTCCAAAGCGATCCCGACGGCTAATATCAGGTTTGACTATTCAAGCCCACATGAAACCCTATCGCACTCCGACCTGCACAACTGTTTGCTAGAGTCCCTCCAGCTCCCTATCCAAGCCCAAATGTGTACTTTACAAGCTCTGAGGAGGGCACTGGGAGGGAAACTCTGAGTCAACCTGGACACTCAGGATTCATGGGTAGATGTATACTGCACATATCTATATAGATTGATAGATTTAGAAGTAGATAGCATTATACATACATCAGGGTTTCAAGGTCCCTTGTTTGGCGGACGCTTCATCAAGTCTCCTATCTGCAAATTGTGGTCTCGCTCTCGGCTGGATGCCTCGTTGGACCACCTACTCAATCATGGCTATATACTATACAATTTTGACAACTATATACCACGACTGTTGCCTCTCAAGCGGCTGGATGATGAGGGCACAGCGGATCCAGAGACACACATGTCACGAAGAACAAGTGTCCAGCCCACAGAAAAATCTTTCCAGTACTGCATGAGGCTCCCAGCCAAATATCGTTGCCAAATGATGCCGAGACCCATAATCATGTGCCTTTTATCCATACTGCCCAAAGAACAAGCTACGACTAGTATGATGCATTGTCACTACCGATCTGACTGCACATGCCCCAAGCCCCTGACCTAAATGTGTTTTTCCAGTATCACTGTAATGCTGTCTATACGGCTCATAATGGTTTCCATTTTCTTTTCCATTATCCGTATACTGCCCTACATACAGCTTCTAGGCTTCAACGGCCTCGTGCTCAGCGGAGCTCTCCGCGAGCCATTTGGACCTTAACTTACTGGTGCTTAAGAGCAACGGGATTGGGAATTTAAGGACTATTACAGGGGTTTGTAATTAGGAGGGATTATTGTGGGATTATTATAAGGACCTGTTTGTAGGACAGTTGGGCCTTAACTTGAAGCTTCAGGAGTCTACCCCTGTCGCTCCAAATAGCCCCGCGTAGGCAACTATTACATTGCGCGGCGCAATGCAACGCAATGTAATTAATGTAATGTATGTGTGCATGTATGTAATTGACTAATGTTGTAGATATTTGGTTGATTCCTAGTCTTATTTGGACCTTAACATGAAGCTTGAGGAGACGTTCAAACTGCGGACTGCTGCTACGACAGCTGATGGGCAAACAGGAAAGCATCTTGCCGGGGGCTGCAAGTACGTCAACAAACATTAGGATCTGCCGTTTGCTTGTCACTCCTGTTAACTGCGCTCGCGCACCCTGAACTAATGAGCCTCAAAACTCGCAGGGCTTGAGCTGAAGCATCTTGTGCCTGTAGGTCCCTGGCGGCTTTGACAAGTGCTTGTTCGATATCTTCGTGCCCTTCGAACGGGAAGAACTTCCCGAGACCTGGGCACGTGGCGCCTTCAAGCAAGACCGCTGCTGCCTAGAAGTTGGCAACAACTTGGAATGCATCTGTCTGATCCGCTAATTCACACCTTGCATGATCAGCCCTAAGCCCAGAGAAATTCGCGAACCCTGAACCCTAAAACCAAGGCACCCTGCATGCGACATGCCCTAAATCATCGAGTTGGAGCTGAGCAACCACATGTACATCATGAATATCCTGCACAGGACAATAGCAGTCTCAGAAGCATATGCGCTAGAAAGAACCCAACCCCCAAGCTAGCCCAGAATCCATACCCCAAAAACAACTTAATCATAATCCCGAACCTCAACCCCTCTTTGCTGAACTGTGAACATAAAGGCATCCAGCCTATCCTGGAATCGAGACCTCTTTGGTTGATTCAAACTATGCTCCTGAACCCTAAACCACGAGCCCGGAGCCCTAAGCCCAAACCTCTCCAGCTCTGAGGCCCTCTCAGGCACGGAGTCCCAGACTCTACAATTACTATTACTGCAACTATTATTACTATTGTTGCTTGGTGTTGTTTTTATTTCTATTATTACTATTGTTACTATTTGTAGAAGTATTTGCAGATCCTTCTTACCAAGCTCTCAAGCTCTGGTGCCTGGGGCCTGCCTAAGCTGATAAATGGACTCTTCTCACAGGTGCCTAGAATAACAGAGCTGAGCTTTTGTGGGCTCACTGTAATCGCTGTGGCTTTGAATTGAAAGACGAACCTCAACAAAAGCCAGCAACTGGAGGTCAGCAAGGAGTCGTGAGATTTCTTGGTAGGGCACTCTGATTTTAAGAATACACGCTTCAGCGGAGTCCTTCACCGGAAAAGTTCGCGTGTGTTTCCATGTTGGCAGGACGTCCTTTCGTCTCTGAGCGTCTTTGAACCCTGCTCACGAAGGCAACAGATTGGGTTCAGATGTTGCATGTGCTTCTCGACATAAAGTTGCCATATTGGGACTGCTACACAATGCACGAAGCCGCACTACTCAAGATAGCAACCTAACTAAACCCTAAACCCTAAACCCTAAATGAATCATCACCCAAACTTCAATCAGCAAGATTCAGAAGCCACACTCATCAAAGTTCTAAATCCTGAGCCCACGGCATCCCTGACAGCCGCAGCCAGCTGCCCGGGACGGAACTCATGGGCCTTGTTTCTTGATATGGCCGGGATTAAAACTCCGGCAAAGAGAGGGAAGTTCCTGGGTTCCGGTTTCAGGCAGCGTCAATCATTTGTAGAATTTTCGGTCTAGGCCTTGTTGGGGCCCAAAGATGTCGTTTCAGCTATACTTTGTTCGGAGGTGCCCATGCATCAGAGAAGTTGCTGTGCTCTGCATGCCTCAGAGGACTTCATGGGATTGCATTGCGTACATAATTGTCTGAGGTTCAGCATGGTCTTTTACAGAGGCTCTGTGATTTGCCGAAGTTGCTTGAGGCTGTGAGGGCAACATGCCGGAGCCTCTTTCAGCTTTGCGTGCTGTCAATCTTTGATTAGGGCTGCTTGCCGAAACTTAATGGCCTTGGTGCTCCCAAGCGCTTGTTGTTTGGGGAGCCTGTGGCTGCTGAAGCGTGGAACAGTCGCATGCATTTCTTTTGCAACAGGTCTCCCGCAGAAGCAGATGACCTGACCCCAATCAGCTCTAGTGCCTGCTTGACCAGCGCTCTTCAACCTCATGTCATGCGGACACTCCGCCATGTGACGCTTCGCGTCTGGCGTGCAGGAACGCTGTCCATTAGCTGAGACCGCTTCAAGGTAGGAAGGCTCATGAATGCTCAGCAATTGTGAATACTCAAGTCCAAAGCCTGCGAACTTCATTTTGAACAGAGCATCTGCAAAGTTTGAAGCACAAGGACCAGCAACCGTAAACTTGACACCAGACTGGCAGTCAAAGCCTGAAGCGAATGCCATGCATGGACGCTCAGCAAATAGGCAACCCTAACAAGCCCTTTTGCTCGTCAAGAACCCATCTGAGCTATCTGCCTCAGGCGACAAGCCTGCACGTTCAAGATCAGACTTCCAAAGTCAGACACTCGAGGCTTTAGATGCATGTTGGCCGACTTGAGGCCTCCACGTACCAGGACCTTCCTTGTACCCTTAATTGGGGATATATGGTCCCTAATAGTGGGTACTTAGGCCCTAATAGAGGGTAGGAGGAAGGTCTAGGTAATGATCCAGGAAAAGCATAAGATGTTTCAAGCATGAGGGGCTTCATAGCTAGCAGAAGTTGGGCTCATGTTAGGGGAAGCAGTGAATTGTCTGCACCACAAAAGCGATATGCTACCATTTCATACACGCCTGCTTTGGGGCTATGATAACGGACGCCACAAGATGTGATACTCCTAGGATCCCTACCACCCAAATTATGACCCGCCGAGCTTGAACCTGAAGCCTGGAACCTCTGCCCGAAGCCCAAGCTCTTAACCCTGACTCTCAAAACCTTCTATCATCATTAGTGTCCTTGTTACGGTTGTTAACCCTACACTATTATTACTACTGTGGTTGGAGGAAATCTTGCACCACCTACATAATAAGCACTTTCAATGACTTGACGACGCATCCCCGCACCCCCTTTTTAACATAGACAACTGTTCTGTCTAAGGCGGCGCAAGATTTTCGTCATTGGAACAAATTCGTTTCTGGAGGCTTTCAATGCCAACGTTTAAAAGGGGGTACGGGGCTGCAAGAAATCTACGTTGTAAAAGCGGTGCAAGATTTCCTCCATCCACAGTCCCTTAAAAAGGGTCTAGCCCTCAGACAAGAGACGCAAGTCGATCTATAACAAAGACCTAGACGGCATCCACCG